>WNWK01012972.1:0-57314 GCA_009830355.1 Cherax destructor
AAAAATCCTTAAAATAAAAATCAAATTTTTATAGATATTTATATATTTAAAATACATAACTTAAAACTCAAAATTGTAAAATCATTTTATGCATATTTCGATTTTAGAAGTTTATGCTTTTTGGCAAAATATTTTTTAGCTAAAATTTACATTTCAATTTTAAATAATTTTACTGAATTAAATTTTGGAAAATAGCAAATTTTATGATTCTTTTAGAAGCTTACTAAGTATATTTTATCTAAAATATTTTTAAAAATCCTTAAAAGCAATTAAAATCAATAAAATATTTATAGATTTTTAATATTTAATAATTATTTAAATTTAAAATCCATTAAAATCTAAAAATCATATTTTTAAGAATATTTCATTTATGAAATCATGACATTAAAACTAAATGTGCTAAAATTATTTTAATTTTCACTTTAAACGTTTATGCATGAAAAGCAAAATTGATTTTAATTTAATAGAATTTATCAAAATTTGAAAATAGAATTTAATTCTTTAGAATTATAAGTTTTTATAAAAATATTAAAAATCTAATCTATTAAAAATCATAAAATATTTTTAGATTTATATTAAATACATATTAAAAACATAAAAATATAATCAATTTATGATATCATTTTCGAAAATCTACTAAACTTTGCTAAATTTTTATATTTAGATTGATTTGAAAACATTTATATCTTAATTTACTTTAAAATTTAAGAATTGAAAAGAAGCAATAATTTTTTTTAGAGCTTAATATATTTTATAATTTTAAAAATCATTCTTAAATTCAAATAATAAATTTTATATTTAAATTTATAATATTAAATTAAAATCTAAAATCTATAAAACATTTTAGATATTTTTCGAAAAATATAACTAAACTAGAAAAGCTAATGATTTATGCAATGATTAGCGTTTAGTTTCTAAACTTATAAATATTATTAAAATTTCTTGAAATTATAAGCAAATTTTATGATTTTCTTTTGAACTTACTCATATTTTAAAATTCAAAAATCTTAATCAATCGTCAAAATGAATAAATAGTTTATAGCTTTAATATTTAATTATTTACATATTTAAACTAAAAATCTATAAACTATTTTTTGAATATTCATATATTTTCAAAAATACATAAAATTAAAAATCAGAAAAATTGTAAAAGTAAGCAATTTATTTTAGACGTTTAGAGCTTTCTGCAATATTTTCTAAAATACTTAGTTCACTTTAAAATTATTAATTTTGAAAAGCAAATTAGATTTTCTTAACACAGATATTTATAAAAATTTTTATTTTCACACTTTTAAATAAATTTCTACTGCAATTGAAATTTATGGGAAAAGTAAGCAAAATTTTATGATTTTCTTTTAGGAAGCTTACTCATAGGTATATTTTATCTAAAAAAATAGTTTTTCAGAAAATCCTTGAAAATGCCTTAAATCGTCAAAAATGCAATAAAATCAAGTTTTATAGCATTTTTAATATTTATTAATTATTTACATATTTTTAAAAAATCCCATTAAAAATCTATAAAAATCAATATTTTTATAGAATATTTCATATTATTTTCGAAAAATACATGAAACATTAAAAAGCTCAGAAAAATGGCTAAAATCGTTTTATTGATATTTCGACGTTTTAGACGGTTTGAGTCTTTTCGGCAAACTCATTTTAGTAAAATACTTAATTTTCACATTTTAAAAAATTTCACTAATTGAAATTTTGGGAAAATAAGAATTTTATGATTTCTTTAGGAAGCTTACTCTAGGTATATTTTATCTAAAATGTTTTCAAAAATCCTGAAAAGTTAAGTCAAATGCAATAAAATAAGTTTTATAGCATTTTGAATATTTATTATTTACATATTTTTAAATCCATTAAACTATAAATCAATATTATAGATATTTCATATTTTCGAAAAATACATGAACAAAGCAGAAAAGTGCTATCATTTTATGATATTTCGACGTTTTAGAGCGGTTTGATGCTTTTCTGCAAAACTCATTTTTAGCTAAAATACTTAGATTTTCACACTTTTAAATAGAATTTCTACTGCAATTGAAATTTATGGGAAAAGTAAGCAAAATTTTATGATTTTCTTTTAGGAAGCTTACTCATAGGTATATTTTATCTAAAAATAGTTTTCAGAAAATCCTTGAAAACGCCTTAAATCGTCAAAATGAATAAAATCAAGTTTATAGCATTTTGAATATTTTTAATTATTTACATATTTTTAAAAATCCCATTAAAATCTATAAAATCAATATTTTTATAGAATATTTCATATTATTTTCGAAAATACATGAAACTAAAAAGCCAAAAAAAGGCAAAATCGCATTTATGCATATTTCGACGTTTTAAGCGTTTATGCTTTCTGACAAAATCATTTTAGTAAATATTAGATTTTCACATTTTAAATAAATTTCTATCAATTGAAATTATGGAAATAAAATGATTTTTTGGAACTCATAGTATATTTTATCTAAAATAGTTTTTCAAAAATCCTGAAATGCCTTAAACGTCAAAATGCAATAAAATAAGTTTTATAGCATTTTTAATATTTAAATTATTTAATATTTTAAAATCCCATTAAAAATCTATAAAAATCAACATTTTTATAGAATATTTCATATTTTCGAAAATACATGAAACATTAAAGTCAGAAAATTGCTAAAATCGTATTGTATTGCATATTTCACGTTTTAGAGCGGTTTAGTGCTTTGGAAACTCATTTTAGCTAAAATACTTAGATTTTCACAATTTTAATAGAATTTCTACTGCAATTGAAATTTTGGGAAAAGTAAGAAAATTTTATGATTTTCTTTTGGCTTACTTATAGAAATATTTTATCTAAAATAGTTTCAGAAAATCCTTGAAAATGCCTTAATGTCAAATGCAATAAATCAGTTTATAGCATTTGAATATTTATTAATTATTTACATATTTTTAAAATCCCATTAAATCTATAAAATCAATATTTTTATAGAATATTTCATTATTTTCGAAAATCATGAAACATTAAAAAGTCAGAAAATGTGCTAAAATCGTTTTATTGCATTTGTTTTGAGGTTTGAGTTTTCTGAAACTCATTTAGCTAAAATCTTAGATTTTCAACTTTTAAAAGAATTTACTGAATTGAAATTTTTTAGGAAGCTTACTCATAGGTATATTTTATCTAAAAAAATAGTTTTTCAGAAAATCCGTGAAAATGCCTTGAATCGTCAAAAAATGTAATAAAATATAGTTTTATAGCATTTTTGAATATTTATAAATTATTTACATATTTTTAAAAAATCCCATTAAAAATCTATAAAAATCAATATTTTTATAGAATATTTCATATTATTTTCGAAAAATACATGAAACATTAAAAAGCTCAGAAAAATGTGCTAAAATCGTATTGTATTGCACATTTCGACGTTTTAGAGCGTTTGAGTGCTTTTCTTGGCAAAACTCATTTTTAGTAAAATACTTACAATTTCACACTTTTAAATAGAATTTCTACTGCAATTGAAATTTATGGGAAAAGTAAGCAAAATTTTATGATTTTCTTTTAGGAAGCTTACTCAGAGGTATATTTTATCTAAAAATATAGTTTTTCAGAAAATCCTTGAAAATGCCTTAAATCGTCAAAAATTCAATAAAATCAAGTTTTATATCATTTTTTATTATTTATTAATTATTTACATATTTTTAAAAAATCCCATTAAAAATCTATAAAATCAATATTTTTATAGAATATTTCATATTATTTTCGAAAAATACATGAAACATTAAAAAGCTCAGAAAAATGTGCTAAAATCGCATTTTATTGCATATTTCGACGTTTTAGAGCGGTTTGATGCTTTTCTGACAAAACTCATTTTTTAGCTAAAATACTTTGATTTTCACACTTTTAAATAGAATTTCTACTGCAATTGAAATTTATGGGAAAAGTAAGCAAAATTTTATGATTTTCTTTTAGGAAGCTTACTTATAGGTATATTTTATCTAAAAAAATAGTTTTTCCGAAAATCGTTGAAAATGCCTTGAATCGTCAAAAAATGCAATAAAATAACGTTTTATAGCATTTTTTAATATTTATAAATTATTTACATATTTTTAAAAAATCCCATTAAAAATCTATAAAAATCAATATTTTTATAGAATATTTCATATTATTTTCGAAAAATACATGAAACATTAAAAATCTCAGAAAAATGTGCTAAAATCGCATTTTATGGCATATTTCGACGTTTTACAGCGTTTTGATGCTTGTCAGACAAAACTCATTTTTTAGCTCAAATACTTAGATTTTCACACTTTTAAATCGAATTTCTACTGCAATTGAAATTTATGGAAAAAGTAAGCAAAATTTTATGATTTTCTTCTAGGAAGCTTACTCATAGGTATATTTTATCTAAAAAAATAGTTTTTCAGAAAATCCGTGAAAATGCCTTGAATCGTCAAAAAATGCAATAAAATATAGTATTATAGCATTTTTGAATATTTATAAATTATTTACATATTTTTAAAAAATCCCATTATAAATCTATAAAAATCAATATTTTTATAGAATATTTCATATTATTTTCGAAAATACATGAAACATTAAAAAGGCTCAGAAAAATGTGCTAAAATCGTGTTTTATTGCATATTTCGACGTTTTAGAGCGGTTTGAGTGCTTTCCTGGCAAAACTCATTTTTCAGCTAAAATACTTAGATTTTCACACTTTTAAATAGAATTTCTACTGCAATTGAAATTTATGGGAAAATTAAGCAAAATTTTATGATTTTCTTTTAGGAAGCTTACTTATAGAAATATTTTATCTAAAAATATTTTTTCAGAAAACTTGAAAATGCTCTTAAATCGTCAAAAAAAAGCAATAAAAATCAAGTTTTATAGCATTTTTTAATATTTATTAATTATTTACATATTTTTAAAAAATCCCATTATAAATCTATAAAAATCAATATTTTTATAGAATATTTCAAATTATTTTCGAAAAATACATGAAACATTAAAAAGCTCAGAAAAATGTGCTAAAATCGTATTGTATTGCATATTTCGACGTTTTAGAGTGGCTTGATGCTTTTCTGAGAAAACTCATTTTTTAGCTAAAATACTTAGATTTTCACACTTTTAAATAGAATTTCTACTGCAATTGAAATTTATAAGAAAAGTAAGCAAAATTTTATGATTTTCTTTTAGGAAGCTTACTCATAGGTATATTTTATCTAAAAAAATAGTTTTCAGAAAATCCGTGAAAATGCCTTGAATCGTCAAAAAATGCAATAAAATATTGTTTTATAGCATTTTTGAATATTTATTAATTATTTACATATTTTTAAAAAATCCCATTAAAAATCTATAAAAATAAATATTTTTATAGAATATTTCATATTATTTTCGAAAAATACATGAAACATTAAAAAAGCTCAGAAAATGTGCTAAAATCGTATTGTATTGCATATTTCGACGTTTTAGAGCGGTTTGAGTGCTTTTCTGGCAAAACTCATTTTTTAGTTAAAATACTTACATTTTCACACTTTTAAATAGAATTTCTACTGCAATTGAAATTTATGGGAAAAGTAAGCAAAATTTTATGATTTTCTTTTAGGAAGCTTACTAACAGGTATATTTAATATTAAAAAAATTGTTTTTTAGAAAATCCATGAAAATGCCTTAAATCGTCAAAAAATGCAATAAAATCAAGTTTTATAGCATTTTTTAATATTTATTAATTATTTACATATTTAAAAAACATTAAAAATCTATAAAAATCAATATTTTTATAGAATATTTCATATTATTTTCGAAAAATACATGAAACATTAAAATGCTCAGAAAAATGTGCTAAAATCGCATTTTTGGCATATTTCGACGTTTTAGAGCGGTTTGAGTGCTTTTCTGGCAAAACTCATTTTTCAGCTAAAATACTTAGAATTTCACACTTTTAAATAGAATTTCTACTGCAATTGAAATTTATGGGAAAAGTAAGCAAAATTTTATGATTTTCTTTTAGGAAGCTTACTCATAGGTATATTTTATCTAAAAAAATAGTTTTTTCAGAAAATCCGTGAAAATGCCTTGAATCGTCAAAAAATGCAATATAATAACGTTTTATAGAATTTTTGAATATATATAAATTATTTACATATTTTTAAAAAATCCCATTAAAAATCTATAAAAATCAATATTTTTATAGAATATTTCATATTATTTTCGAAAAATACATGAAACAATAAAAAGCTCAGAAAATGTGCTATCCATTGACTGTGATTCCTCTCCCCAAATGATTGCAGTTGGTGTACAATTTCTGTCATTTCCTGCCAGCTTTTTCCTTCCTGGTACTAAAAAACCTCTCTCTCCGGAGTGGCTGTGGCTACCCAGGTTTTGCCATGATCTGGATGTTCTGTGTCGCCTCGTACCCTTTAGGTGGTATGCCTGACAATATAAGTTATAGCACTGTCTTTCCTGAATTGATGAGTGGCACATTTCGGGGTGGAAAAACTTACAGGACGAGAGGTTGCATTTGACTGTTTTCATATGGGCACGACATTTTATGGGGTGATCATAATTGCATGTCCCATCTGATTTCCCAGTTTTTCCATGCCTGCAGATACCAAGTGCATAATATTCACATAGGTCTGGTTTCCGTTTGCCCTGGTTTTTTGTGACTGTGTTCCCTATTGTATTCCCTATTGGTGCTTGTGTTCCTGTCTCGTTTCTATCTTCAACTCTAGTGCTGACAATGGAGTCTTCATCAGTTTTTGGTAATTTATCTTCAGTATTTCGCAGGGCATCCCCCTGTTTACTATCCGCCGGGGTATTGCTAGTTTGTAGCACTAGTTTTTGTGTGTCCTTGTCTACACCTGTTTCCCCATCATTTACGTCACTAGAGCTCCTGTCCCTCTTCAGGTCACCATCATTTATTTCTCCATTGGTACAGTTTTTGACTACCATTGCAACATCTGTACCAGGGGCGGTAGCACCATCTGGCCCAGATTTTTTATTTTCCCAACTGTTATAGAAAGCTGTCATGTGTTTTATGAAGTCCGATTTGATGTTGTCATCTTTTAATATCAATGTGATTTTATTCCACAATTTGGTCTCATTTGGGCATACCCAAAAACACTTCCCTTGTTTGATAATTCGTGTAGTAGAGTCTTGAATGCTTACACAAGGGGCGTGGCAGCATTTACCACAGAAGTTGCATGTAATCCATGCAGTGGAACGTTTGTTTGTTTGGTTGCATACTACACAGGGTTTCATGATTGATTTTGTTGGTTGTTTTACTGTATATTCTACTAATAGCTTCCCTGAAGTGGTGATCTGTCCATTTTTATTGTATCTATTTTATTTGCAAGTGTAAGTGTTTGGGGCAATCTTACCTCTTAAAGTTTTTGTTATTGTTTGGTTGTTTATTAAGTGTGGTGTAAAATGTCAGCAGGATGACGTGTGTGGTGTTGTAAACTGTCAGCAGGATGACGTGTGTGGTGTAAACTGTCAGCAGAATGACGTGTGTGATGTAAACTGTCAGCAGAATGACGTGTGTGGTGTAAACTGTCAGCAGGATGATGTGTGTGGTGTAAACTGTCAGCAAGATGACGTGTGTGGTTTAAACTGTCAGCAAGATGACGTTGTGTGGTCAGGTGAAACTGTCAGCAGGATGATGTGTGTGGTGTAAACTGTCAGCAAGGATGATGTGTGTGGTGTAAACTGTCAGCAAGATGACGTGTGGGGAAACCTTTTAGTAATGTTTTATTTTTTTGCATTTGTTGATAAGAGTGAGAGTTGTTGTGTTAAGCGTCCACGAGCGTCCCGTCTGGTCACTTCAGGACACAGCGTCCCGTCTGGTCACTTCAGGACACAGCGTCCCGTCTGGTCACTTCAGGACGCAGCGTGTGTCAAGGCTGCTCCTACAGTGAGAGTTAATGTGATGGGTAACTCTGAAAGCTTAGCGGAGGGGCAACTTGGGCCTTCAAAGTAGTGCTGTGTTTATGCCTTATATTGGAAGGTGATCCTCAAGACAGAGTCTCAGTCTTGTTATTTTCGTACTTATTACTTGTGGTCAGTGATGGTCATATAGTACCCAGGGCTGTATGTCTTGCTTATCAACTAAATTAGTGTCCTACAGTTTCGTCTCTGTGTTTTTCTTGTGGTTTAGTAAGAAACATTATTAATATAAGGATTGTGTTGTTGTTACTGGGGGTAGGAGAGAGCAGCCTCGTCAACACACTTCTCTCACACAAGCTCCAACACATGGCAGCAGCCTCGTCAACACACTTCTCTCACACAAGCTCCAACACATGGCAGTATCTCCCACCCACACTCCTTCAAATCTTTCTCTTCCTACCTTCCTTTCTTCCTCTCGTCCATTTCAGTATTTCACTTTCCATGTCTCACTCAAGATGCATTCTTTGTGTCCTGCTTATTCTCGCCTCTTTTAACTATCTTGTCTTTAATAATGATGTTCAAAGTTCATCTAATATCTTTAACTTGTTGCTTAATTCTAATACAAAGGTTCATGGCACTGAAGGTTCCAGTGGTAATGCTTCTCCTAAAATTCATTTTAATGGAATTATCCTGGAGAAGGTAGACCGTCTCGACCCTGTAATATTGAAAGTCTAACATAGACCTGGAGTATACCTGGAGAGAGTTCCGGGGTCAACGCCCCTGCCGCCCGGTCTGTGACTAGGCCTCATGGTGGACTAGGGCCGGATCAACCAGGCTGTTACTGCTATCCGCACGCACTCCAACGTACGAACCACAGCCCGGGTGGTCAGGTACTGACTTTAGGTGCTTGTCCAGTGCCTTCTTGAAGACAGTTAGCGGTCTATTGGAGATCTCCCTAATGCATGCTGGGAGGCAGTTGAACAGTCTCGGGCCCCTGACACTTGTTGTGCTGTGTCTTAACGTACTAGTGGCACTCCTGCTTTTCATTGGGGAATGTTGCATCGTCTGCCGAGTCTTTTGCTTTCATAGCGAGTGATTTTCATGTGCAAGTTTGGTACTAATCCCTCTAGGATTTTCCAAGTGTATATAATCATGTTTCTCTCCTCCAATCATGTATCCTCCTCCAATCATGTATCCTCCTACAATCATGTATCCTCCTCCACTCATGTATCCTCCTCCAATCATGTATCCTCCTCCAATCATGTATCCTCCTCCAATCATGTATCATCCTCCAATCATGTATCCTCCTCCAATCATGTATCCTCCTCCAATCATGTATCCTCCTTCAATCATGTATCCTCCTTCAATCATGTATCCTCATCCAATCATGTATCCTCCTCCAATCATGTATCCTCCTCCAATCATGTATCCTCCTTCAATCATGTATCTCTCCTCCAATCATGTATCCTCCTCCAATCATGTATCCTCCTTCAATCATGTATCATCCTCCAATCATGTATCCTCCTCCAATCATGTATCCTCCTCCAATCATGTATCCTCCTCCAATCATGTATCCTCCTCCAATCATGTATCCTCCTTCAATCATGATCATCCTCCAATCATGTATCCTCCTCCAATCATGTATCATCCTCCAATCATGTATCCTCCTTCAATAATGTATCATCCTCCAATCATGTATCCTCCTCCAATCATGTCCTCCTCCAATCATGTATCCTCCTCCAATCATGTATCCTCCTCCAATCATGTATCCTCCTCCAATCATGTATCCTCCTTCAATCATGTATCATCCTCCAATCATGTATCCTCCTCCAATCATGTATCCTCCTCCAATCATGTATCCTCCTCCAATCATGTATCCTCCTTCAATCATGTATCATCCTCCAATCATGTATCCTCTCCAATCATGTATCCTCCTCCAATCATGTATCCTCCTCCAATCATGTATCCTCCTCCAATCATGTATCATCCTCCAATCATGTATCCTCCTCCAATCATGTATCCTCCTCCAATCATGTATCATCCTCCAATCATGTATCCTCCTCCAATCATGTATCCTCCTCCAATCATGTATCCTCCTTCAATCATGTATCTCTCCTCCAATCATGTATCCTCCTCAAATCATGTATCCTCCTTCAATCATGTATCATCCTCCAATCATGTATCCTCCTCCAATCATGTATCCTCCTCCAATCATGTATCCTCCTTCAATCATGTATCCTCCTCCAATCATGTATCCTCCTCAATCATGTATCCTCCTCCAATCATGTATCATCCTCCAATCATGTATCATCCTCAATCATGTATCCTCCTTCAATCATGTATCATCCTCCAATCATGTATCCTCCTCCAATCATGTCCTCCTCCAATCATGTATCCTCCTCCAATCATGTATCCTCCTCCAATCATGTATCCTCCTCCAATCATGTATCCTCCTCCAATCATGTATCATCCTCCAATCATGTATCCTCCTCCAATCATGTATCCTCCTCCAATCATGTATCCTCCTCCAATCATGTATCCTCCTCCAATCATGTATCCTCCTTCAATCATGTATCATCCTCCAATCATGTATCCTCCTCCAATCATGTATCCTCCTCCAATCATGTATCCTCCTTCAATCATGTATCCTCCTCCAATCATGTATCCTCCTTCAATCATGTATCATCCTCCAATCATGTATCTCTCCTACAATCATGTATCCTCCTCCAATCATGTATCCTCCTCCAATCATGTATCCTCCTCCAATCATGTATCCTCCTCCAATCATGTATCCTCCTTCAATCATGTATCATCCTCCAATCATGTATCCTCCTCCAATCATGTATCCTCCTCCAATCATGTATCCTCCTCCTATCATGTATCCTCCTCCAATCATGTATCCTCCTCCAACCATGTATCATCCTCCAATCATGATCATCCTCAATCATACTCCTTCAATCATGTATCATCCTCCAATCATGTATCCTCCTCCAATCATGTCCTCCTCCAATCATGTATCCTCCTCCAATCATGTATCCTCCTCCAATCATGTATCCTCCCCAATCATGTATCATCCTAAAATCATGTATCCTCCTCCAATCATGTATCATCCTCCAATCATGTATCTTCCTCCAATCATGTATCCTCCTCCAATCATGTATCATCCTCCAATCATGTATCCTCCTCCAATCATGTATCCTCCTCCAACACATGAATTAATATATCAGCCGAGTCTTTTTCTAATATATCAATCTGAGACAACCCTCTGCTGCTCGCTTACTAATATTTTAATATAATAATAATAATAATAATAATAATAATAATAATAATAATAATAATAATAATAATAATAATATTATTATTTTTATTATATTATTAATAATAATAATAATAATAATATATATATATAATAATAATATTATAATAATAATAATAATAATAATAATAATTATATTATTATTTTTAAATTTTTAATAATAATAATAATAATAATAATATAATAATATTATAATAATTAATAATAATAATATCTTTATTTCTAAAGTACATGTACAAGGTATACAGTCGTAGCTGACATCAATGACACTACTGTATAGAAAGCCGCTTGTTATGCAGAGCATTTCGGGTAAATTAGGTCAGTTTTGTCCCAGGATGCGACCCAGACCAGTCCACTAACACTTAGGTACACATTTTACTGATGGGTGAACATGGACAACCAGTGTAAGGAAACACACCCAATGTTTCTATCCTCACCGGGAATCGAACCAGGACGGACCCTCGCCGTGTGCAGCGAGAGCATCAGCCACCAGGCCACGGGTTAGTTTAGTTTGATATTTTTATTATGCACCCCATACCCATCCTGTGGGCGGTAGTCAAAAGATTACAGAGGTACCAGGACTGGACCCCAAGTTTGATAGCTGAGCAAGTTACAAGGTAATGAACTCACAAGTTACAAAGGTAATGAACTCACAGCTACAAGGTAATGAACTCACAAGCTACAAAGGTAAGAACTCACAAGTTACAAAAGTAATGAACTCACAAGCTACAAGGTAATGAACTCAAGTTACAAGGTAATGAACTCACAAGTTACAAGGTAATGAACTCAAAGCTACAAGGTAATGAACTCACAAGTTACAAGGTAATGAACTCGAGTTCAAGGTAATGAACTCCAAGCTACAAGGTAATGAACTCACAAGTTACAAGGTAATGAACTCATTACAAGGTAATGAACTCAGCTAAGGTAATGAACTCACAAGTTACAAGGTAATGAACTCACAAGTTACAAGGTAATGAACTCAAGTTACAAGGTAATGAACTCAGTTACAAAGGTAATGAACTCACAAGTTACAAGATAATGAACTCAAAGCTACAAAGGTAATGAATCATGTAAGTAAATTGACTTACACGTTTATACATGTAACAGCACAAAGCATACTCAACCCCTGCCAATTTGGATTCAAAAAACAAAAGCACAAATGACGCAATTTTAAAAATGCTAGACCTGCTTTACACAGCACTGGAAAATAATGAATATCCATTAGGACTCTTTATTGACCTAAGGAAAGCTTTTGACACAGTAGACCACGGCATCTTACTTAATGGTCAAGTTTCAAATTTCAAATCCTATCTTACTAACAGGTATCAATACGTCTCTATGAAGGACACAACCTCATCAACACGACCACTTGATACTGGAGTGCCACAAGGGAGTGTATTTGGTCCCCTGTTCTTCCTTTTATACATCAATCATCTTCCCAATGTATCTCAATACCTTAAACATATTCTCTTTGCTGACGACACGGGGCACCCTCAATGTTCTTTCAACTCATTAATATTATTTACTTACGTTTTTTATTCAAATTAGTATAATAATTACTTAATGTTAGTCATTGTTTATGCATCGAATATCAAGTGTTGTTAGAGCAGGTGGTGCTGACCACCTGGGTGTTGTTAGAGCAGGTGGTGCTGACCACCTGGGTGTTGTTAGAGCAGGTGGTGCTGACCACCTGGGTGTTGTTAGAGCAGGTGGTGCTGACCACCTGGGTGTTGTTAGAGCAGGTTGTGCTGACCACCTGGGTGTTGTTAGAGCAGGTGGTGCTGACCACCTGGGTGTTGTTAGAGCAGGTGATGCTGACCACCTGGGTGTTGTTAGAGCAGGTGGTGCTGACCACCTCGGTGTTGTTAGAGCAGGTGGTGCTGACCACCTGGGTGTTGTTAGAGCAGGTGGTGCTGACCACCTGGGTGTAAGAGCAGACACCAGTGTGTTAACCAGGTGTCATGGGTGGTATTCCAGGGGAAACTGACATACGAGTATGAAAGAAACTGAAAGTTGGTTAATGAGGTTTGTAAGCAGTGTACACGCAGTGGTCACTTGTTGGCCACCACTACACGCAGTGGTCACTTGTTGGTCACCACTACACGCAGTGGTCACTTGTTGGTCACCACTACACGCAGTGGTCACTTGTTGGCCACCACTACACGCAGTGGTCACTTGTTGGCCACCACTACACGCAGTGGTCACTTGTTGGTCACCACTACACGCAGTGGTCACTTGTTGGCCACCACTACACGCAGTGGTCACTTGTTGGTCACCACTACACGCAGTGGTCACTTGTTGGTCACCACTACACGCAGTGGTCACTTGTTGGTCACCACTACACGCAGTGGTCACTTGTTGGTCACCACTACATGCAGTGGTTACTTGTTGGTCACCACTACACGCAGTGGTTACTTGTTGGTCACCACTACATGCAGTGGTCACTTGTTGGTCACCACTAAACGCAGTGGTCACTTGTTGGTCACCACTACACGCAGTGGTCATTAAGGCTACATGTTGGTCACCATTCAAGAATACTTCAATCCCTGTCATCAGGATGCCACCAGGCCACGGTGCCCCGTGGCCTGGTGGCAAAAGCTCTCGCTTCACATGGTGAAGGTCCGGGTTCGATTCCCAGCGATGGGGTGTGTGGAGGAATGTACCCCTACGATAAAGTGTACTGTAAATGTTGCTATACTTAGCTTGTAAATGCATCCACGATTACCCAGCCGTCCTAGTAACCGATGGTTGATGCCGACGTTCACATTCCCCACAGGGCTGTATGGTAAGACAAAATCACACATGAGACTTATATTGCCCCAAAGGAGCGTATGCCATATAATCAGTCATTTGATGGACTGAACGACGGTTTACTCACGGTTTTTGGGCAGATCGCCCACGAGTCACTGGGTGAATGGTAAATCTGCCTAAAGCAAATTATGCTTTCCTAACTGCGCAGCAGGTGGCATCTAGGTATAAGCAGACTTACCTGGGTATTTGTATCGGACCCTTAATTCACACCCGGATATCGCTGTCTTGTTTGAAGAATGTTAGACGATGCAAACTCATTGTCCCTTTACATTCTTCAATTTCAGTCTTTTTGCAATAGTAAGAAGCTGCGCACACTTCTGAATATACCGCGATTTTATTCACTTAAAGCACTGGAAAAGAGTTCTGATCCGATTTCCCGACATTAGTGGAGATTAAATTAGCTCACTGACGTCCACGACTAATGTCTTTGTTAGGTTAAATCCCCTCACTGCACTATGACCCATTTCTTCGGTGGCAGAGTTCAATCTAACCCCTCGTGCAGCCTCGTGCCTCAGCGGGGCTTGGCATCGCTGACATCAGCACAATTTCAACAATTGCTGCATGCTGCTACAAGTGGCAATTAAAATGCTTGTGTTCTCTAAATACTTTGATCACTGGAACACATGATTGTAAATTCAAGTGTAGAAATGGAAACAGCAGTTTCCTGTAATTTTCCTGTTATGGCAAGAGTTACAATTATCTCAAATGTCTATTGACTCACATATACTGTTGCTACTTGGTCAGACAACACGTGACACACTGTGGTCAGTTCATCTGGTATTAGTTAATTTGTTTTCGAAGCCAGACACGCCTCGTCTGGCCCTTTCTAAGGGCGGAAAGGGTAGGGCCCTTAAAAAGGGTAGAAAGGGAGGATACCCCCCTCTTTTGGAGAATTTTATCCACAGGATGGAAACATTGGGCTCTTTACACCGGTTGTCCATGTTCACCCATCAGTAAAATGAGTACCTGGGTGTTAGTCGCCTGGTATGGGTCGCATCCCGGGACAAAACTAATCTAATTTGCCAGAAATTCTCAGCATGACAAGCGGCTTTCTATATAATAGTATGTCATTGATGTCAGCTAGGACTGTATACCTCGTACATGTACTTGTAGTAAATAAAGATATTATTATTATATTATATTAGTATACTATTCCTCATCCATCAGTGACGTCCATTGAAGACACCGCAAGACTCCAAGTGGACATCAACCAAATCTTCAAATGGGCCAATCAAAACAATATGAAGTTCAACGAGGAGAAATTTCAACTACTCAGATATGGAAAACTTGAGGAAATAAAAAATGTATCAAGGTATATGACAAATTCTAACCATACAATAGAACGAAAAAGAAATGTGAAGGACCTGGGAGTGATAATGTCAGAGGATCTTGCCTTAAAAGACCACAAGAATGTATCTACCACATCTGCTAGGAAAATGAAAGGATGAATAATGAGAACCTTCAAAACTAGGGACGCCAATCCCATGATGATTCTCTTCAAATTGCTTCTCTCTAGGATGGAATACTGCTGTACACTAACGACCCCTTCAAGGCTGGCGATACTGGTGACCTGGAGAGTGTACAAAGAACTTACACTGCACACATAAGTACTATAAAGCACCTAAATTACTGGGAACGGTTGAAGGTCCTTGATCTGTATTCCCTGGAACGCAGGCGAGAAAGATACATGATACTATACTCTTGGAAAATCCTAGAGGGATTAGTACCGAACTTGCACACGAAAGCAAAAGACTCGGCAGGAGATGCAACATTCCCTCGATGAAAAGCAGGGGCGCCACGAGTACACTGAGACACAACACAATAAGTGTCCGGGGCCCAAGACTGTTCAATTGCCTCCCATCATACATAATGGGGATTACCAATAGACCCCTGCTGTCTTCAAGAAGGCACTGGACAGGCATCTAAAGTCAGTACCTGACCAACCAGGCTGTGGTTCGTACATCAGTTTGCGTGTGGACAGCAGTAACAGCCTGGTTGATCTGACCCTGACCCACCATGAGGCCCTGGTCACAGACCGGATCCTCGCGGCCCGGTCTGTGACCAGGGCTATTCCATACGATACATCAACCACTGAAGATTGATGACCTAAGATTACCTGGAGTTTACCTGGAGAGGGTTTCGGAGGTCAACGCCCCCGCGGCCCGGTCTGAGACCAGGCTCATGGTGGATCATACATCATCATTAATATTCTGACGCCGATCAGAAAAACCATTCATTAGGTACTGAATGTATATGAATATTATTATCTATTCAATTAAATTGACATGTTGGGGTTTGTCTTGGCCAGTAATCTGCAAATACCTTTGTAACTTGTCATGATTGTGACCATCTGAGTTCATTACCTTTGTAACTTGCTCAGCTATCAAACTTTGAGGTCCAGTCCCTGGACCCATTATGTACTCTGTAATCTTTTGACTACCGCCCACAGGATGGATATGGGGTGCATAATAAAGGTATTAAACTAAAAAAACTCTTGGCCAGTAACACTGGGACTTACACTCGGTAAACTACACTAGTGGTGAAAATTTGAAGCCGATACGTCGAATGTGACCTTGTCGAGTTATGAGTCAAAGATAAACTGTAGGCTGGAGGAATAATAAAATAAAGAGAAAAATCAGGCAGCGTCTTCAGCCCGTAGCTCGATTGCTAGCATACTAAGCTCACACACTGAGGTCTGGGGTTCGAATCTCCTCAAGTAAGGCTGGAAAACATTAGGGACGTGTTTTCATAAGACACCTGCTGTCCCTGTCCATATTCACCCATCAGTAAAATGGGTACCTGGGTGTTAGTGGACTGGTGTGGGTCGCATCCTGGGACAAAACTGACCTAATTTGCGGGAAATGTTCAGCATAACAAGGGGCTTTCTATATAGTAGTATGTTATTGATGTCAGCTAGGCCTGTATACCTTGTACATGTACTTGTAGTAAATAAAGATATATAATATAATTTGAACAAATTGTGAAAAAAAATTATCTTATAAATTTTCAGATTTTTCTGTTTATTATAAAACATACATACAAATATTTCCACTTAAGTTGTACTGAGTAATATGTTGTAACTATGGTTTAGTTTGTCTTAACACGGTGATTAGTGAAGCTCAATGTGGCCTACACTCTGAGCAGCCACATACAATATTACACTCGTAGTGAAACTGATTTAAAATACACTTCCATTTCTTTTTTATTTATTAGGAAGTTATCTTACATCGTCACACTAAAAGTCAAAGATGACTTTATTCTGGTGCCGTCTACACTATTTTGTTTCGTTACTTGTAGAACCTGTCGATACGATTCGCTGAAACGCCAACAGGTTAGTACAGAGCATGAGGATGGCAGATGACGGCAGGACTCAGTGACTCAGGATGGCAGGGATCATGACCGATGACTGGGAGGATGGCTAGGGAGGATGGCGTGAGAGACTGCGATGACGCGTGACGATGAGGTGATGACTGGCAGGACTGGCAGGACGGCAGGTGATGACGCAGCGATGACGTGATGACGAGTGGAGATGACGGCAGGACGATGACGGCAGATGACGGCGGTGATGACGGCAGTGATGACTTGCGATGACGATGACGATGACGATGACGATGATGATCTGGCGTAAATGATGACTTAGGATCGATGACGATGACGGCAGGACGACATCGATGACGGCAGAGTTATGAGATGACGGCAGGACGAGATGACGGATGACGCAGGACGATGTGACGCAGACGATCACCGTGATGGACGGCAGGACGGCAGGAAATGATGACGGCAGGACGATGACGATGACGGCAGGACGATGGACGGCAGGACGGCAGGACGGAGGACGTCGATGACGGCAGGACGGCAGGAAGGGACGGCAGGACGATGACGGATGACGGATGACGGCAGGACGGCGGATCCGCAGGCGGATGTGACGGCAGGACGATGACGGCAGGACGGAACGGGGGGACGGCAGGACGGCAGGACGATGACGGCAGGACGGGATGACGGCAGGACGATGACGGCAGGACGAACCAGATGACGGCAGGACGGCAGGACGATGAGGGAGGACGGCAGGACGATGACGGCAGGACGGCACACGTGACGACAGGACGGCAGGACTTTTATGAGGCAGGACGGCCCGGACGATGACGATGAAGCAGAACGGCAGGACGAGACGGGACGGCAGGACGGGATCTGGAGGAGGGAGGGTAATGACGGGGGACGGGGGGCGCGGGCGGGGGTTTTCAGAGGGACGGGGAGGGCGGGAGGCAGGACGGGGCAAGGATGACGGCAGGAACAAAGACGGCAGACGATGACCGGAGACGGCAGATGACGGAAGACGCAGGACGGCAGGACGTATTACCTTTTGACGGCAGGGCGATAAAGGGGTGACGGGAGGACGGCAGGGCGGCCATCGACGGAGGACGAGACGATGTATAACACAGGGCGGGAAAGAACAGAATTTTTGGGGAAAAGGGGAGGACGGATGACGAGACGATGAAGGAAATGAGGGCGGGGTGACGGAGACGGAAAAGAGTGATGACGGAAAAAAGGGTGATACGGGAGGACGGAAAAAGACGGGTGACGGAGGGGGCAGGGAAAATGGAAGATGCGGACGGAGGAGTGATGACGGAGGACGGCAGGACGGAAGGGCAAGAACGGCAGGACGGCAGGACGATGACGGGTGACGGCAGAACGGGGGAGTGAGGGCATGACGGCAGGGCGGGAGGACGGGATGATTAACAGGGCGGGACGGCAGGACGATGAGGCATGACGGGACGATCCCATGACGATGACGGGACGGGGACGACGGCAGACGGGGGAAAGAGGACGGCAGGACGGCAGGACGATGACGGCAGGACGGGATGACGGCAGGACGATGACCTTCGACGGAGGGGGGAGGGCGGGGGGAGGCAGGACGGAAGAACGATGACGGCAGGACGGCAGGACGAGGGCGATGACGGCAGGACGAGACGGGAAGACGGCAGGACGGCAGGACGGGTGACGGCAGGACGGCAGTGAAAGATAAAGATGACGATGACGGCAAAGACGGCAACGAAAGGCAGGACGGGACATCGGAGGACGCATGAGACGGCAGACGCAGATACGGCAGGACGATGACGGCAGGACGGGGTGACGGACGACGGCAGGACGAAGACGGAAGACGGAATGACGGAGGGCGGCAGGATGGCATTTGGGCGGGGAGTGATGACAAATGGGACGGGAGGACGGGGTGACGGCAGGACGGCAGGACGAAAAAGGACGCGCAGGACGATGACGGCAGCGATCGGGATGACGATGACGGCAGGACGATGACGGGAGGACGAGACGGCGGACGAAAAAACGATGACGGCGGGCAGCGACGGATACCGCGATGATGACGGATGGGCGATGACGGCAGGACGGAAAGACGGATGACGGAATGACGGATGACGGCAGTGACGGATGACGGGACGGCAGGACGGCAGGACGATGATTAGCAGGACGGGACGATGACGATGACGGGAAGGACGGAATATTTAGCAGGACGGCAGGACGGATGGGCGGATGACGGCAAGACGATGACGGAGGAAAGGCAGAGATGCGATGAGGAGGACGGATGACGGATGACGATGACGATGACGGCAGGACGGGATGACGATGATGACGGCAGGACGATGACAGGACGATGACGGCAGGACGATGACGGCAGGACGATGACGATGACGATGACAAGATGGACGGCAGAACGATGACAGAGACGTGGACGATGACGATGACGGCAGGACGGATGACGAGGACGGCAGGACGGCAGGACGATGACGATGACGGATGAGGATGACGATGACGGCAGGACGATGACGGGATGACGGCAGGACGATGATCCGATGACGGGATTGACGGAAGACGAGGACGGAATACGCGGACGGGATGACGGCAGGACGGATGACGAGGACGGAAATGACGGAGCAGACGAGTGACGGCAGGACGATGACGGAAGACGGAATGACGGATGACGGCAGACGGCAGGACGGAGACGATGACTGGCAGACGGCAGGACGGAGAGGACGATGACGTGAGCGACGGAAGACGGATGACGGAATGACGGGACGGCAGGACGGCGAACGATGAAGCAGACGATGACGGATGACGGCAGGACGGGGACGGATGACGATACGGATCGATGACGGAGACGGAGGTCGATGACGGAAGGACGGATGACGGCAGACGATGACGATGACGGCAGGACGATGCGAAGTGACGGAGGACGATGACGATGACGGAGACGATGACGATGACGATGACGGCAGGTGACGAGATGACGGACATGACGGCAGGACGATGACGGAAGACGAGCGATGACGGCAGGACGAGACGATGACGGCAGGACGATGACGATGGCAGGACGATGACGGCAGGACGGGAAGACGGATGACGGCAGGACGATGACGATGACGGCAGGACGAGACGATGACGGCAGGACGATGCGACGACGCCAGGACGGATGACGATGACGGAGACGATGACGGGAAGACGGAATGACGGGATCGCAGAGGCAGGACGATGACGGAGGACGATGACGGCAGAACGGAATGACGATGACGGAAGACGGACGCGATACGGATGACGGGGACGATGACGGAATGGCGGACGGCAGGACGGCAGGACGATGACGCAGGACGATGACGATGACGGCAGGACGGAAACAATGACGGCAGGACGGATGACGGACGGAGGACGATGACTACAGGACGATGACGGCAGGACGAGGATGCAGGTACGGAATGACGGAGGACGGCAGGACGATGACGGATGACGGCAGGATGGGAGGATGAGACGGATGGGATGAGGGAAGATCGATGAGAGAGGATGGTAGGATGACGATGGGAGGAACGGCATGGGAAGGATCGAGAATGACGGCAGGATGAGGACGGCAGGACGGAAGATGGGAGGATGGTGGATGGGAGGATGGGAGGATGGTAGGATGGGAGGATGGGAGGATGAGAGTATGGGAGAGGAGTAAAGTTGAACATTCAGGATTCCCAGTCTACAACAGTTGACCCGAAAATAGACACCCACTGGAAGAAATACAGGAAACAAAAACATGAACTAGCTCAGTCCCCAGCCCCAGGGCTGACCCAGACTCAGCCCCCAACCTTAGTGCTAATCCGGATTCTTCTAATGAGTCCACCACAGCCATAGCCCCTCAAGATCAAGATCAAGAGAGTATGGGGAAGGCGGGACAAGCGAAGAACAGCGCTGGAGAAAAGTGTCCTTAGTCGTAGAAATAGAACCAGGGCTTAACCCTGCAGCTGAGCGATGGTGGGATACAGCTGCAGAAATCAAGACATGGCTGGTGATGTGGAAGACACAAGTAGCAAGGTGTGGAGGCTGCATATTTGTGGTGGTGTCTAGGTCTGGTCGGTGATTGGTTGCTGGAGATCGGCGGGAGGCGGGGTGGAGGGAGTCATGCTTTGATATGATTGGTCGTTAAGTATGTAGAGAAGAGGCAGGTTCGTCGTTGAATGATGGATAAAAACTCTTCATATCTGTGTTCTTGTTAGTTTTTCGTTCATGTCATAGAGCCATTTTGAAGTCTTTTAAAAACAGGTTTTGACATTATGGTAAGTTTGATCAGGCTTTTGGAGTCTTTTTTCTAAGTCTGCAATTAGGGCGGTTTCTGTGTGGTGATCGCAACCAAGAGCGACAGAGTATTTGACACTACCATAGTGCATGGCATAGACGACTTGAGGTGCATGTAACGACAGGGTGTGAGGCTTATGTGTAGAAAGTGATGGGTTCAGTTGGTCTAAATATTGTTTCCTCTCCATTTCATCGGGTATTGAGTATCTTGAGGTGGATATACAGGAGGGAGTGACTTGGCTTTTGGTGGTTGTTGTAGATGAAGCAACTGGTTCATTAGTGGTAGCGAGGGAGGTGGAAGTCTCAGGTGGGTCAGTGCGGTCGCTGATTGGTCCACTGCGGTGGTGATGTTGGAAGTCTCAGGTGGGTCAGGCGGTCGCTGATTGGTCCACTGCGATGTTGGAAGTCTCAGATAAAATATGTGAGGTCGCTGATTGGTTGTTTCCTGGAGATGGAATTACAGGTGTTGTGACATTGACTAAATCTTGGTGTTTGATGATGTCGGCAGATGGTGGAGAGTCTGGGCAGATGGTGGAGAGTCTGGGAAAGTGAAATTACGCATGTTGTTCTTTCTGAAGAGCTCGTTAATAAGTGTTGAAAGAGCCTGGTATCGCCATATTATGCATGTGGCATACAGTAATGAAGTTCTCCGCGGTTTGGGTTCCGTGGGTGGTGATGGGGCGGTGGTGGTGGTGGTGGTGGTGGTGGTGGGTGGCTGGCGGTGGTGGTGGTGGTGGTGGTGGTGGTGGTGGTGGTGGTGGTGGTGGTGGTGGTGGTGGTGGGGTGGTGGTGGTGGTGGTGGTGGTGGTGGTGGTGGTGGTGGTGGTGGTGGGGGTGGTGGTGGTGGGTGGTGGTGGTGGTGGTGGTGGTGGTGGTGGTGGTGGTGGTGGTGGTGGTGGTGGTGGGGGGTGGTGGGGCAGGGTGGTGAGTGGTGGTGGGGGTGGCGGTGGGGTGGTGGGTGGTGGTGGTGGTGGTGGTGGTGGTGGGGTGGTGGTGGTGGTGGTGGTGGTGGTGGTGGTGGAGTGGTGGTGGTGGTGGTGGTGGGATGATGGTGGTGGTGGTGGTGAGATGATGCAGGGTGGTGGTGAGTGGTGGTGGGGGGAGTGGTGGTGGTGGTGTGGGGGAGTGGTGGTGTGGTGGAGTGGTGGTGGGATGTGGTGGTGGTGGGTGGTGGTGGTGTGGGTGGGGTGGTGAGTGGTGTGGTGGTGGATGGTGGTGGTGGGGTGATGGTGGTGGTGGAGTGGTGGTGGAGTGGGAGTGGGGTGATGGGAGTGTGTGGGGTGGTGATGGTGGGGTGAGTGGGGTGGTGGTGGATGGTGGTGAGTGGTGGTGGGTGGGGTGTGGTGGGGTGGGGTGTGGTGGAGTGGGGTGGAGTGGTGGTGATGTGGTGTGGAGTGGTGGTGGATGGTGGGAGGTGGATGGTGGTGGAGTGGTGGATGGGGTGGTGGGGGGTGAGTGGTGGTGAGTGGTGGAGTGTGGTGGAGGAGTGGTGGTGGAGTGGGGTGGTGGTGAGTGGGTGGGGTGAGTGGTGGTGGGTGTGGTGGAGTGGTGGTGGTGGGAGTGGTGGTGGGAGTGGTGAGTGGTGGAGTGGTGGTGGAGTGGTGGTGGTGGAGGGTGGTGGTGGAGTGGTGGTGGTGGAGTGGTGGTGGAGTGGTGGTGGTGGAGTGGTAGTGGTGGAGTGGTGGTGGAGTGGTGGTGGTGGAGTGGTGGTGGTGGAGTGGTGGTGGTGGAGTGGTGGAGGGTTTGGTAGCTTTAAGAAGTTTAGTAGTGTCTGCCTGGAGTTTGGTGATGGCAGCTTAAGTAGGCGACTTGGAAGGTGACCTCTTCTGTTCTGCTTCCTTTTTTTTTTCAGAATTTTGAGTCGAGTGGGGCATTTTGCAGCGAGAGTATGGTGGTTACTTATGCAGTTTAGACACTTAGGTGGAGCAGTATAAATGCATGACTTGGAGTCGTGGCCCTCACACCCACAGGCAGTGCAGAACTTTTCGTATTTTGTGGGGCAGTGTTTAGTGGAGTGTGGGTAAGAGAAGTAACTCCAGCATTGAGTGATATGGTGATATCGTCCAGCATCAATGTGATTAGAGTTGATAAGGTAATAGTAGATGGCCAGACCTTCAGCCATAGCTTGGACAGCCATTGTCACATCCGTAAAAGTTATTTTTATCCTGAATGAGGCAGTAGGAATCTTGGTTATGCTCTCGACTGTAGCCAAGGGATTTTGTTCTTCAATGGAGGTCTTTAGGCCATCAACAGGTTGCGAGGTAATCAGTTTGTGGAGCCTCTTCAGAAAGACAGTCCTCTTGGCCCGTAAGGCTGGAGAGGACAGATAAGATACGATTTCGTTCGAATTTTTAACCCCGGAGGGTTAGCCACCCAGGATAACCCAAGAAAGTCAGTGCGTCATCGAGGACTGTCTGTCTTATTTCCATTGTGGTCCTCAATCTTGTCCCCCAGGATGCAGCCCTGTTACAAAATGACACGATATTAATAATAGACATCTCCAGTGAACACTAGAAAGGATATCCCTTCTAGCATCCAGCCTGTTACTGGGCTTTTGAAACAAAGTCAGTATCCTGGTTCAGTTATCCGACATATTATATAGCTCAAGAGGATTGCAACTGATAGGGTACTAACCAAACAGACATTTAAAAGGTTTATTAACAAAGTGAGAAAATCTAGGGTAGCCAAGTAAATCAAATATAAAGATATTAAGATATCAATTAGGAGGTTAATTATTAAAGTGGGAGGGTAGCTCCTACACTGCTCTCATATACAATAAGTCTGTGCTGAGGGCACATATATATAAACGACTCAAGTACCATCAGGTACAAAGTCAGTAATTACAATAATATATACAAATAAGAATAAATGTGTGTATGAGTGTGCTCCCGGTAACTCTAAGACTCGACTCAATCAGTGTACGACTGAACTTCTCTTAAGCTAGCTGGTCTAACAAACAGACAACCAGAAGAAGCTTGATTGTCCAGTAAAATGACCAATTCGCAGAACAGCACTATAACAGGCAACAGCAACACAGCGTCAGGAACAAGGAGATAGAAAATCGACCCTAACTGGGGACCATCAGTAGATCCTCCAAAACAGTCACAAAACTCCCTTTCTACTGAAGCTAGGTTCAGCATAAACAATCCCAAACTGTGGCGGTGCACAGATGCCTTATCGAATTAGGTCCAGAGCTATAGCTTGAGACCTGAGTTGTATCAGAGTGTCAATGTGACACACAACCCAGAACAACGTCGAAAATCACTGTCTAGTCTATTCTCTGTGAACAGAGTTACACAGAGTTCTGAGAAGTATGATTCGTCTCACCATCGAATGCATACTCTACCCAACAGAGTCTATTGTCGAGAAAACAAGTAGAAATAAGAGTGAGGTGTTGACTCGACGAGGTCAGCAGGCCAGAGAAAGAGAGGGAAGAGGAACAACCACCCAGCTCAGGTGTGTTCAGCGACTGACTCCTCCCAGCAACTAGACGCCGGCAGCATAACAGTAGTTTGCCAACTCCAAGGCAGTTACGACACACTCTCGAGCACAACATAAAATATTACATCCTACCTAATAAATATAGCTAAGTCAAATCGGTCAAATAATAGTCTAATAATAGTATAAAGCACGATATTAACGATTTAGCTATTATCGAGAATATCAGCAATATAAAATTATAGAAAATGGAAAATATACATTATATACATTGAGGCCCAATTCTGGGGGCGCAATAAGCCCACACCAGTCGACTAACACCCAGGTACCTATTTGCTGCTAGGTGAACAGGACAACAGGTATGGAAACGCGTCAAAATGTTTCCACCCCGCCTGGAATCGAACCCGGGTCCTCCGTGTGTGAAGCGAGAGCTTTAGCCACAAGGCCACCAGGGCACCCTAAGAACGTGACTTTGAAGTCACGGTCTGAGAGAGTGGACATGGCAGAAGAGGAGAGTAGCTTCTCTGCCTCGACATCGTCCTCACACACCACAACGAAGGAGTGTCAGGATGGTGTTGATCTTGACATGAAGGCCGCCCCTAACGGCCACTGCAAGAGCAAGCTTGGAGGAGTCATTAACCATCCCACTGGATGGTTTAATCTTGATCCTGTTAGAGTAACTCATCTTCGTACGGGGATCGAAGGGAGACTGAGAGAATAGGAGCTGCTGTGACTGCACACGGCAAGATTAACAGAGCGAGTGGGTAATAGCCCCTATTACAGATGTAGTAGAGGAGGAGTCCACTTCCGGGGAAAATGTTGGCCTTCTGAAAACAGATGGTGGTGTCTCTGGCTTGGCTATCGAAGACTATAGTGCAGTTCTAGGATCTGCACAAATTGGGAATACATCCAGGACGAATTGTATCCAACCAAAAGCAAAATGGTGCAAATGCTATGATTGAGGCATCCCAAAACATTCCGCGACCTCCTGTCCAAAGGAGTGTGCCGTTCTACCTCTTGCAAATTCTTCCACTCTGAAATGTGCCACTATACAGTCCTTAAAAAACAATGTTACAACACCAACTGCCTTACATACCACTTAAAAGGGACCAGGAGGTACACACCCCGTAAAACAAATCATAGTAGTTACAGTATTTATGAAAACACCGCTCTAAGTGATTTTTTAGTGGCAAAAAACAAAGAAAGAAAATGGAAAGAAATAACCAAAATAGTTCACCACCTTGAAGCCTTGTTGGCCTGGAGGCACAGCCAGTGGCCCCTCCGGACTCACAACTACTGATACCAATAACAAAATCCCCCAACAAACATGCAACATGACCTCATTTATATTTGCTAATATACAGGGCCTTAAGAAATCCACCAACAACAAAATAACTTTCTTCAGTGGACTTCTAGGGGAGTCAAATGCTATGTTTGCAGCGTTCACAGAGACCCACACAAAAGATTACTTTGACAATGAAATGTGGATAATTGGGTACAACCTTTTCAGATGCGACAGAAAGAACAGGAAACAAGGGAGGTTTGGCTCATTTGTACGGAGATACTGAACATCACAAATGATGTAGTTGAAGTTCTAACAGTAAAAATCGAGAACCAAAACTTAGACATTGTGCTTGTATATCAGCCACCAGATGCAGCCTCCCAGCAGTTCAAGGAACAGCTATTGAAAACTGACTACTGTCTGGAAAACCTTCAGTCCCATCCCCAAACATCTTGCTGCTTGGTGATTTCAATGTAAGACATACAAAATGGAAGAATGTAGCGAATAATGTTGTAGCAGAAATAATCCATTGAGGCAGCTCAGATGAAAAGTCACACACACATGAACTGCTGAATTTCTGCAATAAACACACCCTAAGATAGCAAATAGTGGAGCCAACAAGACTGGAGAACAAACTTGACCTTATTTTCACAAATAATGATGACCTGGCAAGAAACATAATATAAAAAACAACTAATTCTGATCACAATCTAATCGAAGTCCAGACTTACATACACAGGAGTCCTGATCAGCAAAATGCATACAGCTACTAGGGTACTTTACCAAATTCAACTTCAACAACAAGAACATCAACTGGGACCAGGTAAACCATGTCCTAAATGAAACATGTTGGGAAGATATCTTAAATAACATAGACCCTAACCAGTGCCTTGAAAATATCAACTTCCTGGGAGCTGAAGTATGTTCAAGGAACATTCCCCTATGAAAAAAGAAAAGAAAAAGTAAACTGGAGAGAGAAAGACGCTCTCTCTATAGGAGGCGAAAAATCACTGAGCTCCTCAAGAATGTTTGAGTATCTGAAACACGGAAAATATTGAGCTTAAGTTAAAGGACTCGTACAGGATCCAGGAGAGAAAAGAGGAGCTAAAAGCTATTAGTGTAATTGAAAGATATTTGAAATGTTTCTTTTCATATGCCAAAAACCCTTGCTTAGACAAGACGGATCTTACACAGATGACAACAAAGAAATGAGTGAGATACTGAAATCTCAATATGACTCTGTGTTTAAGAAACCAGTAATCAGTCTGAAGATAGACAATCCAAATAATGTTTTCATGAATAAGCCTCAAAACCCTGTCAATGTATGGCAAATTTCTAACATAACCTTAACTCTACTAGACTTAGAGAAAAACATCGACGACATGCCCATGCACTCAGCCCCAGGCCCAGACTCGTGGAACTCTGTCTTCATTAAGAACTTCAAGAAACCCCTCTCGAGGGCTCTAAGTATGCTATGGAGAAGGAGCATAGACACAGGTGAGATTCCGCAGTCACTAAAAATAACGCATATAGCCGCCCTTCATAAAGGTGGAAGCAGAGCAATAGCTAAGAACTATAGACCAATAGCTCTAACATCCCACATCATAAAAATCTTTGAAAGAGTTCTAAGAAGCAGGATTGCAACCACTTGGACTCCCAACAATTGCACAATCCAGGGCAACATGGGTTCAGAACAGGTCGCTCCTGCCTCTCGCAACTACTGGATCACTATGATATGGTCATGGAAGTACTGAAAAACCAACAGAATGCAGATGTAGTATACACAGATTTTGCAAAAGCCTTTGACAAGTGCGATCATGGTGTAATAGAAAACAAAAATGCGTGCTAAAGGGATAACTGGCAGAGTAGCCAGATGGATAATCAACTTTCTAACCAATAGAACACAAAGAGTAGTGGTAAACAGAATTAAGTCGGAAGCTGCCATAGTGAAGAGCTAAGTTCCACAGAGCACAGTACTCGCCCCTGAAGAAGCCACTGGCCGTCGACACTGAAGAAACCACTGGCCGGCGAGACTGAAGAAACCACTGGCTGGCGAGACTAAAGAAACCACTGGCCGGCGACACTGAAGAAGCCACTGGCCGGCGAGACTGAAGAAGCCACTGGCCGAAGAAGCCTATGGCTGGCGAGACTGAAGAAGCCTATGGCTGGCGAGACTGAAGAAGCCTATGGCTGGCGAGACTGAAGAAGCCTATGGCTGGCGAGACTGAAGAAGCCTATGGCTGGCGAGACTGAAGAAGCCTATGGCTGGCGAGACTGAAGAAGCCTTAGGTGGCGAGACTGAAGCAGCCTATAGCTGGCGAGACTGAAGAAGCCTATGGCTGGCGAGACTGAAGAAGCCTATAGCTGGCGAGACTGAAGAAGCCTATGGCTGGCGAGACTGAAGAAGCCTATATCTGGCGAGACTGAAGAAGCCTCTGGCTGGCGAGACTGAAGAAGCCTCTGGCTGGCATGACTGAAGAAGCCTCTGGCTGGCTAGACTGAAGACGCCTCTGGCTGGCGAGACTGAAGAAGTCACTGGCTGGCGAGACTGAAGAAGCCTCTGGCTAACGAGACTGAAGAAGCCTATGGCTGGCGAGACTGAAGAAGCCTCTGGCTGGCTAGACTGAAGAAGTCTATGGCTGGCTAGACTGAAGAAGCATATGGCTGGCGTGACTGAAGAAGCCTCTGCCTGGCTATACTGAAGAAGTCTATGGCTGGCGAGACTGAAGAAGCCTCTGGCTAGCGAGACTGAAGAAGCCTATGCCTGGCCAGACTGAAGAAGTCACTGGCTGGCGAGACTGAAGAAGCCACTGGCTGGCGAGACTGAAGAAGCCTCTGGCTGGCGAGACTGAAGAAGCCTCTGGCTGGCGAGACTGAAGAAGCCTCTGGCTGGCGAGACTGAAGAAGTCACTGGCTGGCGAGACTGAAGAAGTCACTGGCTGGGAGACTGAAGAAGCCTGGCTGGCGAGACTAAGAAGTCACTGGCTGGCGAGACTGAAGAAGCCTCTGGCTGGCGAGACTGAAGAAGCCTCTAGCTGGCGAGACTGAAGAAGTCACTGGCTGGCGAGACTGAAGAAGCTCTCTGGCTGGCGAGACTGAAGACGCCTCTGGCTGGGAGACTGAAGAAGCCTCTGGCTAGGCGAGACTGAAGAAGCCTTGGCTGGCGAGACTGAAGAAGCCACTGGCTGGCGAGACTGAAGAAGCCTACTGGCTGGCGAGACTGAAGAAGCCTCTGGCTGGCGAGACTGAAGAAGTCACTGGCTGGCGAGACTGAAGAAGCTTGGCTGGCAGACTGAAGAAGCCTCAGCTGGCGAGACTGAAGAAGCTCACTGGCTGGCGAGACTGAAGAAGCCTACTGGCTGGCGAGACTGAAGAAGTCACTGGCTGGCGAGACTGAAGAAGCCTTGGCTGGCGAGACTGAAGAAGCCTCTGGCTGCGAGACTGAAGAAGCCTCTGGCTGGCGAGACTGAAGAAGCCTCTGGCTGGCTAGACGAAGAGCCTCTGGCTGCGAGACTGAAGAAGTCACTGGCTGGCGAGACTGAAGAAGCCTGCTGGCGAGACTGAAGAAGCCTATGGCTGGCGAGACTGAAGAAGCCTGGCTGGCTGAGACTGAAGAAGCCTATGGCTGGCGAGACTGAAGAAGCATGGCTGGGAGACTGAAGAAGCCTCTGGCTGGCGAGACTAAGAAGTCATGGCTGCGAGACTGAAGAAGCTCTGGCTGGCAGACTGAAGAGCCTCTGGCTGGAGACTGAAGAAGTCACTGGCTGGCGAGACTGAAGAAGCCTATGGCTGGCGAGACTGAAGAAGCATGGCTGGCGAGACTGAAGAAGCCTTGGCTGGCGAGACTGAAGAAGCTCTGGCTGGCGAGACTGAAGAAGCCTGGCTGGCGAGACTGAAGAAGCCTTGGCTGGCGAGACTGAAGAAGTATGGCTGGCGAGACTGAAGAAGCCTGGCTGGCGAGACTGAAGAAGCTATGGCTGGCGAGACTGAAGAAGCCTACTGGCTGGCGAGACTGAAGAAGCCTCTGGCTGGCGAGACTGAAGAAGCTTGGCTGGCGAGACTGAAGAAGCTCTGGCTGGCAACTGAAGAGCCTTGGCTGGCAGACTGAAGAAGCCTCTGGCTGGCAGACTGAAGAAGCCTCTGGCTGGCGAGACTGAAGAAGTCACTGGCTGGCGAGACTGAAGAAGCCTCTGGCTGCGAGACTGAAGAAGCCTCTGGCTGGCGAGACTGAAGAAGCCTCTGGCTGGCGAGACTGAAGAAGTCTGGCTGGCGACTGAAGAAGCCTCTGGCTGGCGAGACTGAAGAAGCCTCCTGGCTGGCGAGACTGAAGAAGCCTTGGCTGGCGAGACTGAAGAAGCCTTGGCTGGCAGACTGAAGAAGTACTGGCTGGCGAGACTGAAGAAGCCACTGGCTGGCGAGACTGAAGAAGCCCGGCTGGCGAGACTGAAGAAGCCCTGGCTGGCAGACTGAAGAACTGGCTGGCGAACTGAAGAAGCCTCTGGCTGGCGAGACTGAAGAAGCCTGGCTGGCGACACTGAAGAAGCTCCTGGCTGGCGACACTGAAGAAGCCTCTGGCTGGCGAACTGAAGAAGCCTCTGGCTGGCGAACTGAAGAATGTCCCTCTGGCTGGCGACACTGAAGAAGCCTCTGGCTGGCGACAGAACTGGAAGAAGCCTCTGGCTGGACAGAAGAAGCACTGAAGAAGCCTCTGGCTGGCGACACTGAAGAAGCCCTGGCTGGCGACACTGAAGAAGCCTCTGGCTGGCGACACTGAAGAAGCCTCTGGCTGGCGACACTGAAGAAGCCTCTGGCTGGCGACACTGAAGAAGCCCTCTAAGGTCTGGCTGAACTGAAGAAGCCTCTGGCTGGCGACACTGAAGAGCTTCTGGCTGGCGACACTGAAGAAGCCCTGGCTGGCGACACTGAAGACCTCTGGCTGGCGACTGAAGAAGCCCTAGGCTGGCGACACTGAAGAAGCCTACTGGCTGGCGACAAGCTGAAGAAGCCTCTGGCTTCGACACTGAAGAACTTCTCAATAAGAAGCTGGTCAAAACGTTTCCAGAATATTGATTCCCATAGTCAGTTTTCTAAATCATCATAATTCATCAGTTTACTGATGTATTATAATGCTTTGTCGGATACTGAAGTACAGTTATGGCAACTAATATTGTTTACTCATACGAGTTGAGAGACAAAGACGACGACAACTGGTGATGAAGGTTCATCAAACACTGGTACTGAGTTAGAGACCAGTAGAGTGACATGACGAGGCTTCCTAGTACTTGACAACCCTAAGGTACGCTGGTGAGGGTTCTGATCCAGGAATTTGATCTGATCCAGTTCGCTAAACTTTGTCTGAATACCTTCCATCCTCCCATAGGCGCTGTATAAGTCACTACGTTACCATCCATGATTATAATCTTACTTACAAGTGGAGTACCCGTGACGAGGTCATATATATATATATATATATATATATATATATATATATATATATATATATATATATATATATATTTAGTTGTAGATATGTTGAGCGTGAAATGGTTAACAAGTTACCATTGTTAGAAGCTCTAATCCATCATGCAGACATGAAGTTTAAATATACAATGTATAGGAAGTGTACTGTGTGGTCGTACAATCACTATTATTACAATCAAGACACTAGTGTACTGTGTGGTCGTACAATCACTATTATTACAATCAAGACACTAGTGTACTGTGTGGTCGTACAATCACTATTATTACAATCAAGACACTAGTGTACTGTGTGGTCGTACAATCACTATTATTACAATCAAGACACTAGTGTACTGTGTGGTCGTACAATCACTATTATTACAATCAAGACACTAGTGTACTGTGTGGTCGTACAATCACTATTATTACAATCAAGACACTAGTGTACTGTGTGGTCGTACAATCACTATTATTACAATCAAGACACTAGTGTACTGTGTGGTCGTACAATCACTATTATTACATCAAGACACTAGTGTACTGTGTGGTCGTACAATCACTATTATTACATCAAGACACTAGTGTACTGTGTGGTCGTACAATCACTATTATTACATCAAGACACTAGTGTACTGTGTGGTCGTACAATCACTATTATTACATCAAGACACTAGTGTACTGTGTGGTCGTACAATCACTATTATTACAATCAAGACACTAGGGGTTAAAAGAAGAGTTTTGCTCAGTCTTCTTGAGAGTTGTGTATATGCAACCCTGAATATTTAAGTGATGAAATTGGTAAAATATACAATAGTCACAAAATTGAGATACCAAGTAAATTAATGTGACCCAGGAGAACTTTTTTACAGGACTGATCCTAGGGAAGGCCTACCCTTAAAAAATGTGTTAATTTTATTCTCTGATGAAAATTTAACCAGCCTACTATATATTAGAAAGAAGGTTCAATACCAATATTGTCTTTAAGAATACTGGGACAGTGAACCAGGATACCCCGTCCAACATTGATGGAGGTGTTGACAAAGTCCCCGGCTCTGTGCCCCCGGCTCTGTGCCCCCGGCTCTGTGCCCCCGGCTCTGTGCCCCCGGCTCTGTGCCCCCGGCTCTGTGCCCCCGGCTCTGTGCCCTCTCGTTGTGAAGGTGCAACAGCACTATCAGACCCTCGAAGACTATTTGATACAGCTGACTCTTCCTCATGGAAATAAAAAATAGAAATATAAATGAGTAGACTCCTGGCTGTCTTCAAGAAGGCGCTGGACAGGCACCTAAAGTCAGTACCTGAGCAGCCAGGCTGTGGCTCATACGTCAGGTTGCGTGCGGCCAACAGTAACAGCCTGGTTGACCATGAGGCCTGGTCACAGACCGAGCCGCGGGGGCGTTGACCCCCGAAACCCTCTCCAGGTATACTCCAGGAACAAGAAAAATGAAAAACGAAATATATAAATAATTATAGTGAATCGAGGCTAAAATGTAAACAATGATTAAAAAGATGAAGTTCGCAGTGTTGATGTTCTAGGCGCGTGTCTCCAGTCTCTTGTTTTGGAACACTGAGCCGGAGTTGATGTAGTGTGCTCACTGATGGTCGTGACTGTTGTGCTCACTGATGGTCGTGACTGTTGTGTTCACTGATGGTCGTGACTGTTGTGCTCACTGATGGTCGTGACTGTTGTGCTCACTGATGGTCGTGACTGTTGTGTTCACTGATGGTCGTGACTGTTGTGTTCACTGATGGTCGTGACTGTTGTGCTCACTGATGGTCGTGACTGTTGTGCTCACTGATGGTCGTGACTGTTGTGCTCACTGATGGTCGTGACTGTTGTGTTCACTGATGGTCGTGACTGTTGTGCTCACTGATGGTCGTGACTGTTGTGCTCACTGATGGTCGTGACTGTTGTGCTCACTGATGGTCGTGACTGTTGTGTTCACTGATGGTCGTGACTGTTGTGTTCACTGATGGTCGTGACTGTTGTGCTCACTGATGGTCGTGACTGTTGTGCTCACTGATGGTCGTGACTGTTGTGTTCACTGATGGTCGTGACTGTTGTGCTCACTGATGGTCGTGACTGTTGTGCTCACTGATGGTCGTGACTGTTGTGTTCACTGATGGTCGTGACTGTTGTGTTCACTGATGGTCGTGACTGTTGTGCTCACTGATGGTCGTGACTGTTGTGCTCACTGATGGTCGTGACTGTTGTGTTCACTGATGGTCGTGACTGTTGTGTTCACTGATGGTCGTGACTGTTGTGTTCACTGATGGTCGTGACTGTTGTGCTCACTGATGGTCGTGACTGTTGTGTTCACTGATGGTCGTGACTGTTGTGTTCACTGATGGTCGTGACTGTTGTGTTCACTGATGGTCGTGACTGTTGTGCTCACTGATGGTCGTGACTGTTGTGCTCACTGATGGTCGTGACTGTTGTGCTCACTGATGGTCGTGACTGTTGTGTTCACTGATGGTCGTGACTGTTGTGCTCACTGATGGTCGTGACTGTTGTGCTCACTGATGGTGACGTGTTCACTGATGTCGTATTTTTGCTCACTGATGGTCGTGACTGTTGTGCTCACTGATGGTCGTGACTGTTATGTTCACTGATGGTCGTGACTGTTGTGCTCACTGATGGTCGTGACTGTTGTGTTCACTGATGGTCGTGACTGTTATGTCACTGATGTCGTGACTGTTGTGCCACTGATGGTCGTGACTGTTGTGCTCACTGATGGTCGTGACTGTTGTGTTCACTGATGGTCGTGACTGTTGTGCTCACTGATGGTCGTGACTGTTGTGCTCACTGATGGTCGTGACTGTTATGTTCACTGATGGTCGTGACTGTTGTGCTTCACTGATGGTCGTGACTGTTATGTTCACTGATGGTCGTGACTGTTGTGCTCACTGATGGTCGTGACTGTTGTGCTCACTGATGGTCGTGACTGTTGTGCTCACTGATGGTCGTGACTGTTGTGCTCACTGATGGTCGTGACTGTTATGTTCACTGATGGTCGTGACTGTTGTGCTCACTGATGGTCGTGACTGTTATGTTCACTGATGGTCGTGACTGTTGTGTTCACTGATGGTCGTGACTGTTGTGCTCACTGATGGTCGTGACTGTTATAAAAATGCCAGTTTACAGAAGATGCCAGGAGCAGAAGATGCCAGGAGCAGAAGATGCCAGGAGCAGAAGATGCCAGGAGCAGAAGATGCCAGGAGCAGAAGATGCCAGGAGCAGAAGATGCCAGGAGCAGAAGATGCCAGGAGCAGAAGATGCCAGGAGCAGAAGATGCCAGGAGCAGAAGATGCCAGGAGCAGAAGATGCCAGGAGCAGAAGATGCCAGGAGCAGAAGATGCCAGGAGCAGAAGAGGGACTGTAGAGTTCCTTTAAGTCGACCAAGTTCCACTCACAGAAGTCTTGGTAAAGATGTCAGTTTACGTCATTGATCTAAGCATAGATCTTGCTGTCTGTTTCGTCTCACCTGTGTCAGCTGACCCGAGCCGCCAATCAAGGCTACAAAAAAGAAAAAATACAAGAAGTTACTCCCATGATAGGCATAAAAGGCCTTTTAAAGAAATAGCTAAGACTAAGACATTAACGTTATTTATGCAAGTCAAATCAGGTCTGGTTCAATCAACAGGATATAAACCTAAAAAGTGAAGCTCTTGTTTAAACTAAATTAAACAAAACATTACAAAATAAATGTCTAAACAGGAGTGGATAGTTACAGACTTGATGGGAGCCGAAGGTCAAGTGACTGAAATCCGGTGGGTGGGTCCCACATCAACTCCCATGGGGTGAAAAAGGGGAGGGGGAGCAGCGGTAATGATGCACACACTTGTCACAACATGTATTCCGCCAATCAAACTTCCACCACCATTCTTTCATACTTCCATTCTTATCTAATAAACTTTTTCCCCTCACACTCACATAGGGCAAACAGGTAAATCACTGGGAACTAGAATGTTCCAACATTAGTACCCATTTAAGACGGCAGAGGAGTCGAATTCATTCTGTAATCATGTCAGGTCTTGCAGTCACCCACCGTGTTGGGCAGCAGCTCAGGTCATTCTGCCCAACAGTCTATTACTGAAAGAAAAATAATTAAAGCCCCTTTTTTAAAACATGAGAGCCATGCCCTGTATAACTCTAGCCAAGGATTATATAAACTTGACTCATATTTATTTGAGTTTATTGTACACAGTGTCCAGCAAAATTGTTGGATTGCACATTATGCAATGTGGCTTCATAATTATAGTTACATTATACTAAGATCAATGTCTAAAACAATCAGTTGTAATGTATAACTAATGTAATGTCTATGTGGCTTATAGGAAATTAAAAATTATTTTATTATTCTTATTTATCACTAAAGCCAGTTATCACCATAATCTATCAGTCCTGGTCTATTTTCCCTCCTCCTCAACCCCTTCACCCCACAACCCACCAACCCCACACTCCCATCCTTATTTCCCAACCAACCTCCCTCCCCTCCTCCTCCATGACACCCCTACCCTAAATATATATATATATGTCGTGCCGATTAGGTAAAACTTGCGATTTTGGCTTAAATAGCAACGCTCTTCTTGCCATATAAGACAAGTGAAAATTTGTGTATGCAATAATTTCGCCAAAATCATTCTGAACATAACGAAAAAAATATATTTCATTGTGTTTGTTTATTATTAAATTAATGTTAACGTATCTAAAATATATTTAGTTGGGTTAGGCTAAATTAAATTGCGCTTGTTGTAATAAGGTTAGGTAGGTTTTCAAAGTTTCTCTTGGAACAAAATTATAAATTTTTACATTAACATAAATGAAAAAAATATATCTTTAAACGTATAAGAGAAAATTTTAGAAAGGACTTAATTTTAAATGAGTTCTTGCTAATTGACCAGTTTTACCTAATCGGCACGACATATATATATATATATATATATATCATACGCCTTTTCCAAATCCATAAATGCCACAAAAACATCTTTACCCTTATCCAAATACTGTTCACCTATATGTTTCACTGTAAACACTTGGTCTACACACCCCCTACCTTTCCTAAAGCCCCCTTGTTCATCTGCTATCCTGCTTTCTGTTTTACTCTTAATTCTTTCAATAATAACTCTACCATACACTTTACCAGGTACACTCAACAGACTTATTCCCCTATAATTTTTGCACTCTCTTTTGTCCCCTTTGCCTTTATACAAAGGAACAATACACGCTCTCTGCCAATCCCTAGGTACCTTACCCTCTTCCATACATTTATTAAATAATAGCACCAACCACTCCAAAATTATATCCCCACCTGCTTTTAACATTTCTATCTTTATCCCATCAATCCCAGCTGCCTTACCCCTTTCATTCTACCCACTGCCTCACGAACTTCCCTACACCCACAACTGGCTCTTCCACACTCCTACAAGATGTTATTCCTCCTTGCCCTACACACGAAATCACAGCTTCCCTGTCTTCATCAACATTTAACAAATCCTCAAAATATTCTCTCCATCTTCCCGATACCTCTAACTCTCCATTTAATAACTCTCCTCTCCTATTTTTAACTGTCAAATCCATTTGTTCTCTAGGCTTCCTCAACTTATTAATCTCATTCCAAAACTTTTTCTTATTTTCAACAAAATTTGCTGATAACATCTCACCCACTCTCTCATCTGCTCTTTTTTTACATTGCTTCACCACTCTTTTAACCTCTCTTTTTCTCTCCATATACTCTTCCCTCCTTGCATCACTTCTACTTTGTAAAAACCTCTCATATGCTAACTTTTCTCCCTTACTACTCTCTTTACATCATCATTCCACCAATCGCTCCTCTTCCCTCCTGCACCCACTCGCCTGTAACCACAAACTTCTGCTGAACACTCTAACACTACATTTTTAAATCTACCCCATACATTTTCGACCCCATTGCCTACACTCTCACTAGCCCATCTATCCTCCAATAGTTGTTTATATCTTACCCTAACTGCCTCCTCTTTTAGTTTATAAACCTTCACCTCTCTTTTACTTACTGATTCTATTTTCCTTGTATCCCATCTACCTTTACTCCCACTGTAGCTATAACTAAAAAGTGATCTGATATATCTGTAGCCCCTCTATAAACATGCACATCCTGAAGTCTACTCAACAGTCTTTTATCTACCAATACATAGTCCAACAAACTACTGTCATTACGCCCTACATCATATCTTGTATACTTATTTATCCTCTTTTTCTTAAAATATGTATTACCTATAACTAAACCCCTTTCTATACAAAGTTCAATCAAAGGGCTCCCATTATCATTTACACCTGGCACCCCAAACTTACCTACTACACCCTCTCTGCATGTTTCTCCCACTTTAGCATTTAGGTCCCCTACCACAATTACTCTCTCATTTGGTTCAAAAGTTCCTATACATTCGCTTAACATCTCCCAAAATCTCTCTCTCCTCTACACTCCTCTCTTCTCCAGGTGCATACACGCTTATTATGACCCACTTTTCGCATCCGACCCTTATTTTAATCCACATAATCCTTGAATTTACACATTTATATTCCCTCTTTTCCTTCCATAACTGATCCTTCAACATTATTGCTACCCCTTCCTTAGCTCTAACTCTCTCAGATACTCCTGACTTAATCCCATTTATTTCTCCCCACTGAAACTCGCCTACCCCCTTCAGCTTTGTTTCGCTTAGGGCCAGGACATCCAACTTCTTTTCATTCATAACATCGGCAATCATCTCTTTCTTATCATCCGCACTACATCCACGCACATTCAGACAACCCAATTTTATAAAGTTTTTCTTCTTCTCGTTTTTAGTAGATTTGTACAGGAGAAGGGGTTACTAGCCCATTGCTCCCGGCATCTTAGTCGCCTCATACGACACGCATGGCTTACGGAGGAAAGATTCTTTTCCACTTCCCCATGGACAATAGAGAAAATAAAAAGAACAAGAGCTATTAAGAAAAAGAAGAAAACCTAGATGTTTTATGTATATATATATATATATATATATATATATATATATATATATATATATATATTTTTTTTTTTTATTAACACATCGGCCGATTCCACCAAGGCAGGGTGGCCCGAAAAGAAAAACTTTCATCATCATTCACTCCATCACTGTCTTGCCAGAAGGGTGCTTTACACTACAGTTATAAAACTGCAACATTAACACCCTCCTTCAGAGTGCCGGCACTGTACTTCCCATCTCCAGAACTCAAGTCCGGCCTGCCGGTTTCCTGAATCCCTTCATAAATGTTACTTTGCTCACACTCCAACAGCACGTCAAGTATTAAAAACCATATGCCTCCATTCACTCCTATCAAATACGCTCACACATGCTTGCTGGAAGTCCAAGCCCTCGCACACAAAACTTCCTTTACCCCCTCCCTCCAACCTTTCCTAGGCCGACCCCTACCCCGCCTTCCCTCCACTACAGATTTATACACTCTCCAAGTCACTCTGTCTCGTTCCATTCTCTCTACATGTCCAAACCACCTCAACAACCCTCCTCAGCTCTCTGGACAATCGTTTTGGTAATCCCGCACCTCCTCCTAATTTCCAAACTCCGAATTCTCTGCATTATATTCACACCACACATTGACCTCAGACATGACATCTCCACTGCCTCCAGCCTTCTCCTCGTTGCAACATTCATCACCCATGCTTCACACCCATATAAGAGCGTTGGTATAACTATACTCTCATACATTCCCCTCTTTACTTCCATGGACAAGGTTCTTTGTCTCCACAGACTCCGAAGTGCTCCACTCACCCTTTTCCCTCATCAATTCTATGATTCACCTCATCCTTCATAGACCCATCCGCCGACATATCCACTCCCAAATATCTGAATACATTCACCTCCTCCATACTCTCTCCCTCCAATCTGATATCCAATCTTTCGTCACCTATTCTTTTTGTTATCCTCATCACCTTACTCTTTCCTATATTCACTTTCAATTTTCTTCTTTACACACCCTACCAAATTCATCCACCAACCTCTGCAGCTTCTCTTCAGAATCTCCCAAAAGCACAGTGTCATCAGCAAAAAGCAACTGTGACAACTCCCACTTTGTATTTGCTTCTTTATCTTTTAGACCAACACCTTTTGCCAAGACCCTTGCATTCACTTCTCTTACAACCCCATCTATAAATATATTGAACAACCACGGTGACATCACACATCCTTGTCTAAGGCCCACTTTTACTGGGAAATAGTCCCTTCCCTCCTACACACTCTAACCTGAGCCTCACTATCCTCATAAAACTCTTCACTGCTTTCAGTAACCTTCCTCCTATTCCATACACCTGCAACATCTGCCACATTGCCCCCTATCTACCCTATCATACGCCTTTTCCAAATCCATAAATGCCACAAAAACATCTTTACCCTTATCCAAATACTGTTCACCTATATGTTTCACTGTAAACACTTGGTCTACACACCCCTACCTTTCCTAAAGCCCCCTTGTTCATCTGCTATCCTGCTTTCTGTTTTACTCTTAATTCTTTCAATAATAACTCTACCATACACTTTACCAGGTACACTCAACAGACTTATTCCCCTATAATTTTTGCACTCTCTTTTGTCCCCTTTGCCTTTATACAAAGGAACAATACACGCTCTCTGCCAATCCCTAGGTACCTTACCCTCTTCCATACATTTATTAAATAATAGCACCAACCACTCCAAAATTATATCCCCACCTGCTTTTAACATTTCTATCTTTATCCCATCAATCCCAGCTGCCTTACCCCTTTCATTCTACCCACTGCTTCACGAACTTCCCTACACCCACAACTGGCTCTTCCACACTCCTACAAGATGTTATTCCTCCTTTGCCCTACACACGAAATCACAGCTTCCCTGTCTTCATCAACATTTAACAAATCCTCAAAATATTCTCTCCATCTTCCCGATACCTCTAACTCTCCATTTAATAACTCTCCTCTCCTATTTTTAACTGTCAAATCCATTTGTTCTCTAGGCTTCCTCAACTTATTAATCTCATTCCAAAACTTTTTCTTATTTTCAACAAAATTTGCTGATAACATCTCACCCACTCTCTCATCTGCTCTCTTTTACATTGCTTCACCACTCTTTAACCTCTCTTTTTCTCTCCATATACTCTTCCCTCCTTGCATCACTTCTACTTTGTAAAAACCTCTCATATGCTAACTTTTTCTCCCTTACTACTCTCTTTACATCATCATTCCACCAATCGCTCCTCTTCCCTCCCGCACCCACTCGCCTGTAACCACAAACTTCTGCTGAACACTCTAACACTACATTTTTAAATCTACCCCATACATTTTCGACCCCATTTCCTACACTCTCACTAGCCCATCTATCCTCCAATAGTTGTTTATATCTTACCCTAACTGCCTCCTCTTTTAGTTTATAAACCTTCACCTCTCTTTACTTACTGATTCTATTTTCCTTGTATCCCATCTACCTTTTACTCCCATGTAGCTATAACTAAAAAGTGATCTGATATATCTGTAGCCCCTCTATAAACATGTACATCCTGAAGTCTACTCAACAGTCTTTTATCTACCAATACATAGTCCAACAAACTACTGTCATTACGCCCTACATCATATCTTGTATACTTATTTATCCTCTTTTTCTTAAAATATGTATTACCTATAACTAAACCCCTTTCTATACAAAGTTCAATCAAAGGGCTCCCATTATCATTTACACCTGGCACCCCAAACTTACCTACCACACCCTCTATACATGTTTCTCCCACTTTAGCATTTAGGTCCCCTACCACAATTACTCTCTCATTTGGTTCAAAAGTTCCTATACATTCGCTTAACATCTCCCAAAATCTCTCTCTCTCCTCTACACTCCTCTCTTCTCCAGGTGCATACACGCTTTTTATGACCCACTTTTCGCATCCGACCCTTATTTTAATCCACATAATCCTTGAATTTACACATTTATATTCCCTCTTTTCCTTCCATAACTGATCCTTCAACATTATTGCTACCCCTTCCTTAGCTCTAACTCTCTCAGATACTCCTGACTTAATCCCATTTATTTCTCCCCACTGAAACTCGCCTACCCCCTTCAGCTTTGTTTCGCTTAGGGCCAGGACATCCAACTTCTTTTCATTCATAACATTGGCAATCATCTCTTTCTTATCATCCGCACTACATCCACGCACATTCAGACAACCCAATTTTATTAAGTTTTTCTTCTTCTCGTTTTTAGTAGATTTGTACAGGAGAAGGGGTTACTAGCCCATTGCTCCCGGCATCTTAGTCGCCTCATACGACACGCATGGCTTACGGAGGAAAGATTCTTTCCACTTCCCCATGGACAATAGAGAAAATAAAAAGAACAAGAGCTATTAAGAAAAAGAAGAAAAACCTAGATGTGTGTATGTATATATATGCATGTGTATGCCAGTGTAGTGTGACCTAAAGTGTAAGTAGAAGTAGCTAGATATACCTGTTTTCCAGCGTGTTTATGAGACAGAAAAAGACACCAGCAATCCTACCATCATGTAAAACAGTTTCAGGTTTCTGTTTCACAGTCACCTGGCAGGACGGTAGTACCTCCCTGGGTGGTTGCTGTCTACCAACCTACTACCATAATATATATATATATATATATATATATATAAACACTAATCTCCGGCCGAAGGAGACTCGAACTCGAACCTTGTAACAAGGTACGCAGAGCTTAACCGACGTCACACTGGTCCACCTGGCGTCCAGCTCATGCTAGACGTTGATCCAGGCCAGCTTTCAGGCAGGTGGCATACAGCTTTTCATCTAGGGGATGAGATGAAAAGCTGTAAGCCACCTGCCTGAAAGCTGGCTGTCTTGGATCAACGTCTAGCATGAGCTGGACGCCAAGGTATTGGACCAGTGTGGTACGGTCGGTTAAGCACTGCGTACGTTGTTACAAGGTTCGTAGGTTCGAGTCTCCTTCGGCCAGAGATCAGTGTTTGTGAATAATTCGCCTGCTCTTGCGAATTCTAGCATATATATATATATATATATATATATATATATATATATATATATATATATATATATATATATATATATATATATATATATATATATATATATATATATATATATATATATATTAGTTAGCAAGAACTTATTTAAAATAAGTCCTTTCTAAAATTTCCTCTTATATGTTTAAAGATATATATATTTTTTCGTTTATATTATTATAAAAATTAATATTTTTGTACCAAAAGAACCATAGGAAATTTACCTAACCTTACTATAACAAGCTCAATTTAATTTAGCCTAATGCAACTAAATGTATTTTAGATAAGTTTACAGTAATTTAATAATAAACAAACACATTAAAATATATTTTTTTTCGTTAGGTTCAGAATGATTTTTGCGAAATTATTGAATACACGAATTTTCGCTTGTCTTATTCAGGAAGAAGAGCGTTGCTATTTAAGCCAAAATCGCAAGTTTTACCTATTCGGCACAATATATATATATGTTAAGAGGTGTACATATCTGACTGTCATAATATTAATAGTGTACAATACCGACAAATTAACACACATGGAACACCTGGGTGTGTTCTTGTCGAAAATGAGTCGTAGAAGACTTCTAAAATGTTGTTGTTGTTGTTGTCAGACAAATATCATACTTGATAATGATAACTTTATTTGCATAAAGTTGAGTGCAGTATACAAGTGACACAAGGTTAACTGACGTGTATAAAGTACTTCACATAAAGCAACTTGTTATGCCAAGCATTTCTGGCACTCTTAAAATTAACTTAATAACGGCTGAACACTTTGATTTATTTACTAAAATGTTGTGGTTATCAATCTATGATTTTTTTATATAACAGTTTATGATTCATGACATTGTTTATATTACAGTTTCGTATAATAATTGTTTGGTGCCTTCTGAAGTACAATGTAAATTGTTCATTACATATTTTGAAATATATTACTGATGGTGTGACCATCAGTATTGATGGTAGTATGACGGACATCAACAGGGATGCTGGTGTTAAACTCACCTTTAACAAAGTTAATGTAACAACATTAGACCAGACTTAAGAGAAGCCATGTTAACTTAGTTATCTTTGTCCAGCATAAAAAAAATTAAAAATTGAATTTGAATTCTAACTATATGTTTGAAGCTTGTGGTCAGGGGGACGTTTACCATCACCTGCAAGATGATTAAACATTTTATGACTATTAGTATGGAAAAAATGTCACTGTCTGACTTTTATGGGTTATCCTATTTAAAGTAGACATGTTATTGTGTATGATTATTATACTGTTGTTTACCTGAGCCTGAATGAACCTACAGGTTGAGTTCAACACGAGGAATGTCTAACAGATACTCATTTACTCATTTCTTGTATTGTGTTTGTATTGTGTTATATCTCTCTAAGAAGACTCGGAGCGCTCGAGTCTGATAAGAGATAAGACTTTGTTCGATTTTTTTAATCCGGAGGGTTAGCGACCTTGGATAACCCAAGGCAGTCAGTGCGTCATCTAGGACTGTCTGTCTTGTTTAAATCGTTCTCCTTCAATCTTGTCTCCCAGGATGTGACCCACACCAGTCGCTAACACCCAGGTACCTACTTACATGCTAGGCGAACGGGGACAACAGGTGTAAGGAAATACGACTAATGTTTCCACCCTTGCCGGGGATTGAACCACGACCCTTTGTATATGAAGCGAGAGCGTTGAATACCAGGCAACGGTTTTAACTTCGTTCTAAGAGTTCTGTATAAATATAACACAACAGTAAGAGTTGATGTGTTGCGCTGAGTACATTGAGACGGTGGTCTGGTGGCTGGAGCTCTCGCTTCACACACGGAGGGCCCGGGTTCGATTCCCGGCGGGTGGAAACATTTCGACGTGTTTCCTTACACCTGTTGTCATGTTCACCTAGCAGCAAATAGGTAACTGGGTTGTTAGTCGACTGGTGTGGGTCGCATCCTGGGGGACAAGATTAAGGACCACAATGGAAATAAGACAGACAGTCCTCGATGACGCACTGACTTTCTTGGGTTATCCTGGGTGGCTAACCCTCCGGGGTTAAAAATCTTAAGAAATCTTATCTTTATCTTATCTTATCTTTGTGTTGTCTGGAACATGAATAATGGGAATGTGTTGTCTGGAACATGAATAATGGGAGTGTGTTGTCTGGAACATAAATAATGGGAGTGTGTTGTCTGGAACATAAATAATGGGAGTGTGTTGTCTGGAACATGAATAATGGGAGTGTGTTGTCTGGAACATAAATAATGGGAGTGTGTTGTCTGGAACATGAATAATGGGAGTGTGTTGTCTGGAACAAGAATAATGGGAGTGTGTGTTGTCTGGAACATGAATAATGGGAGTGTGTTGTCGGAACATAATAATGGAGTGTTTGTCTGGAACAAAATAATGAGTGTGTTGTCTGGAACAAATAATGGGAGTGTTGTCTGAACAAGAATAATGGAGTGTGTTGTCTGGAACATAATAATGGAGTGTGTTGTTGAACATAATAATGGAGGTTTGTTGGAACAAAAATGGAGTGTGTTGTCTGGAACATGAATAATGGGAGTGTGTTGTCTGAACAAAATAATGGAGTGTGTGTTGAACTAAATAATGGAGTGTGGTCTGAACATAATAATGGAGTTGTCTGGAACATAAATAATGGGAGGTGTTGTCTGGAACATGAATAATGGAGTGTGTTGTCTGAACATAAATAATGGAGTGTGTTGTCTGGAACATAATAATGGGAGTGTGTTGTCTGGAACATAATAATGGGATGTGTTGTCTGAACATGAATAATGGGAGTGTGTTGTCTGGAACAAATAATGGGAGGTGTTGTCTGGAACAAATAATGGGAGTGTGTTGTCTGGAACAAGAATAATGGGAGTGTGTTGTTGGAACAGAATAATGGGAGTGTGTTGTCTGGAACAAAATAATGGGAGTTGTTGTCTGAACAGAATAATGGAGTGTGTTGTCTGGAACAAGAATAATGGAGTGTGTTGTCTGGAACAAAATAATGGAGTGTTGTCTGGAACATGAATAATGGAGTGTGTTGTCTGGAACAAAATAATGGAGTGTGTTGTCTGGAACATGAATAATGGGGTGTGTTGTCTGGAACATGAATAATGGTAGTGTGTTGTCTGGAACATAATAATGGGAGTGTGTTGTCTGAACAGAATAATGGAGTGTGTTGTCTGAACAGAATAATGGAGTGTGTTGTCTGGAACAGAATAATGGAGTGTGTTGTCTGGAACATGAATAATGGAGTGTGTTGTCTGGAACAAGAATAATGGGTGTGTGTCTGGAACAGAATAATGGGAGTGTGTTGTCTGGAACATAAATAATGGTAGTGTGTTGTCTGGAACAGAATAATGGGAGTGTGTTGTCTGGAAATAATAATGGAGTGTGTTGTCTGGAACAAAATAATGGGGTGTGTTGTCTGGAACATGAATAATGGGTGTGTTGTCTGGAACAAGAATAATGGATGTGTTGTCTGGAACAAGAATAATGGGAGTGTGTTGTCTGGAACATGAATAATGGGAGTGTGTTGTCTGGAACAAGAATAATGGTAGTGTGTTGTCTGGAACAAGAATAATGGGAGTGTGTTGTCTGGAACATGAATAATGGGAGTGTGTTGTCTGGAACAGAATAATGGGAGTGTGTTGTCTGAACAAGAATAATGGAGGTGTTGTCTGGAACAGAATAATGGAAGTGTGTTGTCTGGAACATGAATAATGGGAGTGTGTTGTCTGAACAAGAATAATGGAGTGTGTTGTCTGGAACATGAATAATGGGTGTGTTGTCTGAACAAATAATGGGATGTGTTGTCTGAACATAATAATGGGAGTGGTTGTCTGGAAAAGAATAATGGATGTGTTGTCTGAACATAATAATGGGAGTGTGTTGTCTGGACATGAATAATGGGAGTGTGTTGTTGGAACAAAATAATGGATGTTGTCTGGAACAGAATAATGGGAGTGTGTTGTCTGGAACAAAATAATGGAGTGTGTTGTCTGGAACAAGAATAATGGAGTGTGGTTGTCTGAACAAAATAATGGAGTGTGTTGTCTGAAAAGAAAATGTGTGTTGTCTGAACAAAATAAAGGTGTGTTGACTGATAAGGAGTGTGTTGTCTGGAAAAAAAATGGTAGTGTGTTGTCTGAAAAAAAATGTGTGTTGTCTGAAAGAAACAGTGTGTTGTCTGGAAAAGAAAAGGTGTGTTGTCTGAACCAAAATGGTGTTGTCTGAAAAGAAATGTGTGTTGTCTGAAAGAAAAGGTGTGTTGTCTGGAAAGAAAGGAGGTGTTGTCTGAATAATAATGAGTGTGTTGTCTGAAAAATAATGGAGTGTTGTTGAACATGAATAATGGTGTGTTGTCTGGAAAAAAATGGTGTGTTCTGGAACATGAATAATGGTAGTGTGTTGTCTGGAACATGAATAATGGGAGTGTGTTGTCTGGAACAAGAATAATGGGAGTGTGTTGTCTGGAACATAAATAATGGAGTGTGTTGTCTGGAACAAGAATAATGGGAGTGTGTTGTCTGGAACATGAATAATGGGAGTGTGTTGTCTGGAACAAGAATAATGGGAGTGTGTTGTCTGGAACAAGAATAATGGAGTGTGTTGTCTGGAACATGAATAATGGGAGTGTGTTGTCTGGAACAAGAATAATGGTAGTGTGTTGTCTGGAACAAGAATAATGGATGTGTTGTCTGGAACAGAATAATGGTAGTGTGTGTTGTCTGGAACATGAATAATGGGAGTGTGTTGTCTGGAACATGAATAATGGTAGTGTGTTGTCTGGAACATGAATAATGGGAGTGTGTTGTCTGGAACATGAATAATGGGAGTGTGTTGTCTGGAACATAGAATAATGGAGTGTGTTGTCTGGAACATGAATAATGGGAGTGTGTTGTCTGGAACAAGAATAATGGGAGTGTGTTGTCTGGAACATGAATAATGGGAGTGTGTTGTCTGGAACATGAATAATGGTAGTGTGTATTGTCTGGAACATGAATAATGGGAGTGTGTGTTGTCTGGAACAATAATAATGGGAGTGTGTGTTGTCTGGAACATGAATAATGGGAGTGTGTGTTGTCAGGAAAAAGAATAATGGGATTGTGTTGTCTGGAACATGAATAATGGGAGCGTGTGTTGTCTGGAACATGAATAATGGGAGTGTGTGTGGTCTGGAACAAGAATAATGGGAGTGTGTTGTCTGGAACAAGAATAATGGGAGTGTGTTGTCTGGAACAAGAATAATGGGAGTGTGTTGTCTGGAACAAGAATAATGGGAGTGTGTGTTGTCTGGAACAAGAATAATGGGAGTGTGTTGTCTTGATAAAGCCCACACAGGTGTGTTGTCTGATAAAGCACACATGGTGTGTGTTGTCTGATAAAGCACACAGTGTGTGTTTGACTGAAACAGCCACAAGTGTGTGTTGTCTTGATAAAGCCCACACAGTGTGTGTTGACTTGATAAAGCCACACAGTGTGTGTTGTCTTGATAAAGCCACACAGTGTGTGTTGTCTTGATAAAGCCCACACAGTGTGTGTTGTCTTGATAAAGCCCACACAGTGTGTGTTGTGACTTGATAAAGCCACACAGTGTGTGTTGTCTTGATAAAGCCCACACAGTGTGTGTTGTCTTGATAAAGCCCACACAGTGTGTGTTGTCTTGATAAAGCCCACACAGTGTGTGTTGTCTTGATAAAGCCCACACAGTGTGTGTTGACTTGATAAAGCCCAACAGTGTGTGTTGACTTGATAAAGCCCACACAGTGTGTGTTGTCTTGATAAAGCCCACACAGTGTGTGTTGACTTGATAAAGCCCACACAGTGTGTGTTGTCTTGATAAAGCCCACACAGTGTGTGTTGTCTTGATAAAGCCCACACAGTGTGTGTTGTCTTGATAAAGCCCACACAGTGTGTGTTGTGACTTGATAAAGCCCACACAGTGTGTGTTGTCTTGATAAAGCCCACACAGTGTGTGTTGTCTTGATAAAGCCCACACAGTGTGTGTTGTCTTGATAAAGCCCACACAGTGTGTGTTGACTTGATAAAGCCCACACAGTGTGTGTTGTCTTGATAAAGCCCACACAGTGTGTGTTGTCTTGATAAAGCCCACACAGTGTGTGTTGTCTTGATAAAGCCCACACAGTGTGTGTTGTAACTTGATAAAGCCCACACAGTGGGCTTTATCAAGTCACAAACAGATCTACCTGGGTAAAAGGTACAAGAGTATATATAGGATGGAGTCAGGTGGGGAATGCTGCATGTGATGATCTTCCAGGCTGTTACTGCTGGCCGCACGTAAACCGACCTGCAAACCACAGCCCAGCTGGTCAGGTACTGACTTTAGGTGCCTGTCCAGCACCCTGAAGACAACCAGGGGTCTATTGGTAATCCCCCTTATGTATGCTGGGAAGCAGTTGAACAGTCTTACGCCCCTGACACTTACTGTGTTGTCTCTCAGTGTACATGTACACTATGTACTGAATAACAAGTTTGCCAGTAATAGAGAGTGAGAACCAGTGAGAGGCTAATGTTGTTTCACGAGTCCAGACGTCACTTCACAACTTTAATAATAACAATAATTATTGTTATTTTGTACAAGGTATACAGTCCTAGCTGACATCAAGAACTTACTACTATATAGTAAGATCCTTGTTATGCAGAGCATTTTGGGCAAATTAGGTCAGTTTTGTCCCAGGATGCGACCCACACCAGTCCACTAACACCCAGGTACCTATTGTACTGATGGGTGAACATGGACAGCAGGTGTATACCTGGATAGGGTTTCGGGGGTCAACGCGCCCACGGCCCGGTCTGATCAGACCTCATGGTGGATCATGGCCTGATCAACCAGGCTGTTACTGTTGGCCGCACGCAATCCGACGTACGAACTACAGCCCGGCTGTTCAGGTACTGACTTCAGGTGCCTGTCCAGCGCCTTCTTAAAGACAGCCAGGGGTCTATTGGTAATCCCCTTATGTATGCTGGGAGGCAGTTGAACAGTCTTGGGCCCCTGACAGTTATTGTGTTGTCTCTTATCGCCCTAGTGGCCCCCTGCTTTTCATTGGGGGAATGTTGCATCGTCTGCCGAGTCTTTTGCTTTCATAAAGAGTGATTTTCATATGCAAGTTTGGTACTAATCCCTCTAGGATTTTCTAAGTGTATTTAATCATGTATCTCTTCCGCCTGCATTCTAAGGAGTACAGGATGAGGAACTTCAATGGTTCCCAATAATTGTTTTATTGCAGTTATGCGTGCCGTGAAGGGTCTCTGTACATTTTCTAGTCCAGCAATTTCACCTGCCTTGAAAAGTGCTGTTAGTGTGCAGCACTATTCCAGCCTTGATAGAAAAAGCGACCTGAAGAGTGTCATCATGGGCTTGGCATCCATAGTTTTGATGGTTCTCATTATCCATCCTGTCATTTTTCTAGCAGATGCGATTGATATAATGTTGTGGTCTTTGAAGGTGAGATCCTCTGACATTATCACTCCCAGGTCTTTTACATTAGTTTTTCGCTCTATTGTGTAGTTGGAATTTGTTTTATACTCCGATACAGCTTTAATTTCCTCACGTTTTTCCATATCGGAGTTACTGAAATTTCTCATCATCGAACTTCATATTGTTTTCTGCAGCCATTTAAAGATTTGGTTGATGTCCGCCTGAAGTCTTGCAGTGTCTTCAATGGTGGACACTGTCATGCAAATTCGGGTGTCATCTGCGAAGGAAGACACAGCACTGTGGCTTACATCCCTGTTTATGTCTGATATGAGGATGAGGAACAAGATGAGAGCGAGTACTGTGCCTTGTGGAACAGAGCTTTTCACATTAGCTGCCTCAAACTTTACTCTGTTTACTACTTCTCTTTGTGTTCTATTTGTTAGGAAATTATAGATCCATCTACCAACTTGTATAGTTATTCCTTTATCACGCATTTTGTGTGCTATTACACCTTGGTCACACTTGTCAAAGGCTTTTGCAAAGTCTGTGTATGCTACATCTGTATCTTTTTTGTCTTCTAGAGCATCCAGGACCTTGTCATAGTGGTCCAGTAGTTGGGACAGGCAGGAGCGACCTGCTCTAAACCCATGTTGCCCTGGGTTGTGTAACTGATGGGTATCTAGATGAGTGGTGATCTTGCTTCTTAGAACCCTTTCAAAGATTTTTATGATATGGGACGTTAGCACTATTGGTCTGTAGTTCTTTGCTATAACTTTACTGTCCCTTTTGTGGATTGGGGCTATGTCTGTTGTTTTTAGCTGCTGTGGGACGACCCCAGTGTCCATGCTCCCTCTCCATAGGATGTTAAATTAACATGATAGTGGCTTCTTGCAGTTCTTGATGAACACTGAGTTCCATGAGTCTGGGCCTGGAGCGGAGTGCATGGGCATGTTATTTATCGCCTTTTCGAAGTCATTTGGAGTCAGGATAATATCAGACAGGTTTGAGTCTACCAAATTCTGTGTTTTGCTCATAAAAAATTAATTTAGGTCTTCGACTGTCAGTTTGGTTAGTGGCTCGCTATTGGGACTAGAGTAGCTCACTCATTTCCTTGCTGTCATCTGTGTAGGACCCATCACGTCTAAGTAGGGGCCCAATACTTAATGTTGTTCTCGACTTTGATCTGGCATAACAAAAGAAATATTTTGGGTTTCTTTCAATTTGATTTATTGCTTTTAGTTCTTCCCGCGTTTCTTCATTCCTGTAAGATTCCTTTAGTTTTAGTTCGATATTTGCTATTTCTCTGACCAGTGTCTCCCTACGTATTTCAGATATATTGGCCTCTTGTAGCCGCTCTGTTATTCTTTGCCTTCGCCTGTATAGGGAGCGCCTTTCTCTTTCTAGTTTACATCTTCTCTTCCTTTTCCGTAAAGGAATATGCCTTGAGCATACCTCGATTGCTACAGAGTTAATTTGTTCTAGACATAGGTTTGGATCCGTGTTGCTTAGGCTATCTTCCCAGTTTATATCATTTAGGACCTGGTTGACATGGTCCTTCCTTATGTTTTTGTTATTGAAGTTGAATTTGGTGAAGGCTCCCTCGTGACTGGTCACATTTTGTTAGTCTGGGGCCCCAAGCATATATATCTGAACCTCTATTATGTTGTGATCTGAATATATTGTTTTTGATATGGTAATATTTCAAATCAGATCATCATTGTTAGTGAAGATGAGGTCCAGTGTATTGTCCAATCTGGTTGGCTCTATTATTTGCTGGTTGAAGGTGAATTTGATGCAAAGATTTAATAGCTCGTGTGTGTGAGAGTTTTCATCTGAGCTGCCTCCTGGTGTTATCTCTGCTACAACATTATTTGCTACATTCATCCATTTTAGGTGCCTTAGGTTGAAATCCGCCAGGAGCAATACACACACAACCCACACATAGAAAAGAGGAGCTTACGACGACGTGGTATGGATGGGGGGGGGGTGTCTTTTCTTCCTGGCACTAACATCTATTGTTTTGGAGTGGAGGCCATTGATTGTGATTCCGCTCCAGAAATGATCGGAGTTGGTGTACGATTTCTGTCATTTCCTGCCAGCTTTTTTCCCTTCCTGGCGCTAAAAAAACCCTCTCTCTGGAGTGGCTAGGGCTACCTAGGTTTTCACATGGTCTGGATGTTCTGTGTCATCTTGTACCCTTTAGGTGGTGTGCCTGGCAATATAAGTTATAGCACTGTCTTTCCTGAACTGATGAGTGGCACATTTCAGGGTGGAAAAGCTTACAAGAAGGGAGGTTGCATTTTCCTGTTGTCATATGGGCACGGCATTTTCTGGGGTGGTCAAAGTTGCACGTCCCATCTGTTTTCCCAGATAGTCCATGCCTGCAGATACCTGATGCACAGAATTTGCATAGGTCTGATTTCTGTTTGCCTTGCTTTTTCATGACTGCATTCCCTAGTGGTGCGTGTTTTTATAGCTCTTTGCTATCTTCAGCACTTGTACTAACAATGGCGCCTTCACCAGTTTTTTCTGGTATTTTATCTTCACTATTCCTTGGGGCATCCCCTTGTTTACTATCTCCAGTGGTATTGCATGTTTGTAACATTGGGTTTTGCATGTCCTTGTCTACACCTGTTTCCCCACTAGAGCTCCTGTCTCCTGTCTTAAGGAAACACGAGCTTTCTTGTGATTGGCGGGTTGAACCAAGCTGTTTAGCATAACAGGTGGTCTGCCCCTTTCATACCCTTAACAGCTGCTTCGCTGGTGAGGAGGGCATGCCTATATGGGCATGCGTGTGACTTACGTTGAATAAATGTAACGTACTCTTTGCATGCCACAAATGGGTATTAGGTAAACAAACCATAGTACGGAATGGTTTTGTTTGTGTATCATATCGGTTATTGATAGAATACTTCAAGTTTTGGAAATTTCCTTTATCTCCTCCTCTCCTTTTGATTATAATAATAATTCTCCTTTCCTATATTTTCTTTGCCTTTCCTTTATTTTGCCTAGGTGGGTATTCTCCTATCATTCCCCCCCCCATCCTAGGTTTTTGACCCACCCTGTTGGGTCATTAACTCTCCTGCAGTGCTTCTCTTTCTTATGGTTCTTGAACTTCTACGACTCTCACGACTACTGCCACTACTTCTACTACCCTCACGACTACTTCCACTACTTCTACTACCTTCACGACTACTTCCACTACTTCAATAACACTATTGTGTCACTACCACTAATTTTACGACCCTCACGACTACTGCCTCTACTTCTACTACTCTCACGACTACTGCCACTACTTCTACTACCTTCACGACTACTGCCACTACTTCTACTACCTTCACGACTACTGCCACTACTTCTACTACCTTCACGACTACTGCCACTACTTCTACTACCTTCACGACTACTGCCACTACTTCAATAACACTGTTGTATCACTACTCCCTGCCTCCCCTCGTACACATGCTGGTCCCTTCACTCAGCACTTCACTGTCACTGTTGATGATCCAAGACTGACCGAAACGTCGTTATAAGTCTCATTCTCCTTTGTGGGGCTGCACCTTCTTACTGGGTGTAAAGTGTAGCAGCACCTTCTTACTGGGTGTAAAGTGTAGCTGCACCTTCTTACTGGGTGTAAAGTGTAGCAGCACCTTCTTACTGGGTGTAAAGTGTAGCTGCCCCTTCTTACTGGGTGTAAAGTGTAGCAGCACCTTCTTACTGGGTGTAAAGTGTAGCAGCACCTTCTTACTGGGTGTAAAGTGTAGCTGCACCTTCTTACTGGGTGTAAAGTGTAGCTGCACCTTCTTACTGGGTGTAAAGTGTAGCTGCACCTTCTTACTGGGTGTAAAGTGTAGCAGCACCTTCTTACTGGGTGTAAAGTGTAGCTGCACCTTCTTGCTGGGTGTAAAGTGTAGCTGCCCTTCTTACTGGGTGTAAAGTGTAGCTAGCACCTTCTTACTGGGTGTAAAGTGTAGCTGCACCTTACTGTGTAATTACTGCCTCTATGGGTGAATAGCTGCACCTTCTTACTGGGTGTAAAGTGTAGCGCACCTTCTTACTGGGTGTAAAGTGTAGCTGCACCTTCTTACTGGGTGTAAAGTGTAGCTGCACCTTCTTACTGGGTGTAAAGTGTAGCTGACCTTCTTACTGGGTGTAAAGTGTAGCAGCACCTTCTTACTGGGTGTAAAGTGTAGCAGCACCTTCTTACTGGTGTAAAGTGTAGCTGCACCTTCTTACTGGATGTAAAGTGTAGCGCACCTTCTTACTGGGTGTAAAGTGTAGCTGCACCTTCTTACTGGGTGTAAAGTGTAGCTGCACCTTCTTACTGGGTGTAAAGTGTAGCGCACCTTCTTACTGGGTGTAAAGTGTAGCTGACCTTCTTACTGGGTGTAAAGTGTAGCTGCCCTTCTTACTGGTGTAAAGTGTAGCTGCACCTTCTTACTGGGTGTAAAGTGTAGCTGTACCTTCTTACTGGGTGTAAAGTGTAGCTGCCCTTCTTACTGGGTGTAAAGTGTAGCTGACCTTCTTACTGGTGTAAAGTGTAGCTGCACCTTCTTACTGGGTGTAAGGTGTAGCTGCACCTTCTACTGTGTGTAAAGTGTAGGCACCTTCTTACTGGGTGTAAAGTGTAGCTGCACCTTCTTACTGGGTGTAAAGTGTAGCTGCACCTTCTTGCTGGGTGTAAAGTGTAGCTGCACCTTCTTACTGGGTGTAAAGTGTAGCTGCCCTTTCTTACTGGGTGTAAAGTGTAGCTGCACCTTCTTACTGGGTGTAAAGTGTAGCTGCACCTTCTTACTGGGTGTAAAGTGTAGCTGCACCTTCTTACTGGGTGTAAAGTGTAGCTGTACCTTCTTACTGGGTGTAAAGTGTAGCTGCACCTTCTTACTGGGTGTAAAGTGTAGCTGCACCTTCTTATGGGTGTAAGTGTAGCTGCACCTTCTACTGGTGTAAAGTGTAGCTATACCTTCTTACTGGGTATAAAGTGTAGCTGCACCTTCTTACTGGGTGTAAAGTGTAGCTGCACCTTCTTGCTGGGTGTAAAGTGTAGCTGCCCCTTCTTGCTGGGTGTAAAGTGTAGCTGCACCTTCTTGCTGGGTGTAAAGTGTAGCTGCCTCTTCTTGCTGGGTGTAAAGTGTAGCTGCACCTTCTTACTGGGTGTAAAGTGTAGCTGACCTTCTTCTGGGGTAAAGTGTAGCTGCACCTTCTTACTGGGTGTAAAGTGTAGCTGTACCTTCCTACTGGGTGTAAAGTGTAGCTGTACCTTCTCACTGGGTGTAAAGTGTAGCTGCACCTTCTTACTGGGTGTAAAGTGTAGCTGTACCTTCTTACTTTGTGTAAAGTGTAGCTGCACTTTCTTACTGGGTGTAAAGTGTAGCTGCACCTACTTGCTGGGTGTAAAGTGTAGCTGCACTTTCTTACTGGGTGTAAAGTGTAGCAGCACCTTCTTGCTGGGTGTAAAGTGTAGCAGCACCTTCTTGCTGGGTGTAAAGTGTAGCTGCACCTTCTTACTGGGTGTAAAGTGTAGCTGCACCTTCTTACTGGGTGTAAAGTGTAGCAGCACCTTCTTGCTGTGTGTAAAGTGTAGCTGCACCTTCTTACTGGGTGTAAAGTGTAGCTGCACCTACTTACTGGGTGTAAAGTGTAGCAGCACCTTCTTGCTGGGTGTAAAGTGTAGCTGTACCTTCTTACTGGGTGTAAAGTGTAGCAGCACCTTCTTACTGGGTGTAAAGTGTAGCTGCACCTTCTTACTGGGTGTAAAGTGTAGCAGCACCTTCTTACTGGGTGTAAAGTGTAGCAGCACCTTCTTGCTGGGTGTAAAGTGTAGCTGCACCTTCTTACTGGGTGTAAAGTGTAGCAGCACCTTCTTACTGGGTGTAAAGTGTAGCACACCTTCTTGCTGGGTGTAAAGTGTAGCTGCACCTTCTTACTGGGTGTAAAGTGTAGCAGCACCTTCTTACTGGGTGTAAAGTGTAGCAGCACCTTCTTGCTGGGTGTAAAGTGTAGCTGCACCTTCTTGCTGGGTGTAAAGTGTAGCTGCACCTGTGTTGTGGGGTTCTTTTCATAGATTTGGTAATATTAACAGACGATGAGCTTGGTTTTTGGTAGCGTTTAATGAGGCGTTGGATATATGGGAGCTGAGAGCCCTATGCCGTGTCCGTCTCGATGCCTACTGGATGGTACTGACTACTAGGCTTGCCGGCACTGAGGCATTCAAAAGGCAGGCCTATCATTGGCTAACACAAGTCACATGGTAATCACGTGAACAGCTATGGCGCAGCGTTAGAAGTACGAACCGTACAGCTCGGGCATGCTAAGTATGGCGTCTCGGCATACAACTATACAAACTAAGGACATCAGGCAACAACTCTCAGCTGATTCTATACAATGTCAAAGTACACAACAGTTAACATTATACTTCACATGGATGTTATCTTGATAGAACAATCTACATTACTATATGATGCATCATGATACATAGGAATTATCAAATGAGCTCATTCTAGAAAAAACATGATAAAAGAGATAAAAAAAATTTGTTGATCAACTGTCTTCATGTGATCTACGAATTCTGAGGAAATATATTTTTCAAGAAGGTAGTGGGTTAACAGACAAGGTAGATCTGGGACTCAAATCTATACGTAATTCTCAGAACTCGGAGAGAAGTGAACACAAAAAAAAAAAATTTTAGTAATACTAAGTAGATATATAACACAGTTAAACGTTTTCTACATATTTATCTATACAGGTTATTTACATTTAACCCCAACTCTGCTAAGTGAGATTGATATAGGCTGTATAATTATCATCTCTGGGAGGATCAAAAATCTGTTACAATAGGTAACTCAACTTCTGATTGAAGAGGATCTACACTGGTATCTACAAATGATACTTGAGGACTTCTCAACACTTGTCGTAATGGGAATAACGACATTCAGGTTGATCTGACTGATCATTAGAGGTAAAGGTACACCAACAGGAGAATTATCGATTCTGTCTCCTTTTTGATTGGGGGGAAGGGACTTCGTCATCATCGATACAACTTCAAGTCTAAAAGTG
>WNWK01012973.1:0-22500 GCA_009830355.1 Cherax destructor
TGGTAGTAGTGGTGGTAGTAGTGGTAGTGGTGGTGGTAGTTGGGGTGGTAGTGGTGGTAGTAGTAGTGGCAGTAGTAGTGGTGGTAGTGGTATTAGGGGTGGTGGTGGTAGTAGGGGTGGTAGAGGGGTGGTAGTGGTGGTGGTAGCAACTGCACACTGAGCTCAGGTCTCAGTAACACGGTGTCAGTGGTGGTGTGTGGAGTGAGGCAGTGTAGCGCCGCCTTCACATGACACGGGACGCAATATATAGCTACTGGTCCCTTAACTGGTGCTTCTGCTTCACCTTGTGTCACCTGGCCCATCATGGAGGTCACCTGACGCACCCTGGAGGTCACCTGACCTACCCTGCAGGTCACCTGACTCACCCTGGGGTCACCTAACCCACCCTGGAGGTCACTTGACCCACCCTGGAAGCCACCTGACCCACCCTGAGATCACCTGACTCTGGAGGTCACCTGACCCAAACTGGAGGTCATATGACCCCCCCCCCTGGAGGTCACTTGATCTAAATTGGAGGTCACTCGACCCACTCTGGAGGTCACCTGACCCACCCTGGAGATCATATGACCAACCCTGGAGGTCGTATGACATACCCTGGGGTCACTTGACCCACTCTGGAGGTCACCTGACCCACACAGGAGGTCACCTGACCCACCTGACCCACCCTGGGAAGGTCCACAGTGTTGATATATTAAAATACTTGAGCATGCTGGTAGAGGTTGAAGAGTCTTGGTCCCCGCATGTTGATACAGTGTTCTCTTATTATGCCCATGGCGCCCCTGGATTTTTTCAGGTATACAGAAGTAAGATTAGGGACAAGATAGGCCCACTCAAAAGTTACTCAGGTCAGCTCACCGACAGTGATAAGGAAATGTGTAGAATTTTTAACACTTACTTCCTCTCAGTTTTTACACAGGAAGATACTAGCGATATTCCAGAAATAATTAATTATGTAGAACAGGATGATAGTAAACTATGCACGATTAGGTCACAAGTGACATGGTCCTTAGGCAAATAGATAAATTGAAACCTAACAAATCCCCAGGCCCTGATGAACTGTATGCAAGGGTTCTAAAGGAATGTAAAGAGGAGCTTAGCAAACCTATGGCTAATCTTTTCAACATATCACTGCAAACTGGCATGGTGCCAAATAAGTGGAAAATGGCAAATGTAATACCTATTTTCAAAGCAGGTGACAGGTCCTTAGCTTCGAACTATAGACCAATAAGCCTAACTCCATAGTGGGAAAATTTATGGAATCAATAATTGCCGAGGCAATTCGCAGCCATCTTGAAAAGCATAAATTAATCAACGAATCTCAGCACGGTTTTACAAAGGGCGTTCTTGCCTTACAAATTTAATAACTTTTTCACTAAGGTATTTGAGGAGGTAGATCATGGTAATGAATATGATATTGTGTATATGGACTTCAGTAAGGCTTTTGATAGAGTCCCACATCGGAGACTATTGAGGAAAATTAAGGCACACGGAATAGGAGGAGAAATTTTTCCTGGATAGAGGCATGGTTGACAAATAGGCAGCAGAGAGTTTGCATAAATGGGGAGAAATCAGAGTGGGAAGCGTCACAAGTGGTGTTCCACAGGGGTCAGTATTGGGCCCCTTGTTGTTCACAATCTACATAAACGACATAGATGAGGGAATAAATAACGACATAAGCAAGTTTGCCGATGACACCAAAATAGGCCTTCCAATTCATTCAAATGAGGACATTAGAGCACTCCAGGAAGATCTGAATAGACTGATGCAGTGGTCGGAGAAGTGGCAGATGCAGTTTAATATAGATAAATGCAAAGTTCTAAATATTGGATAGGACAATAATCATGCCACATATAAACTAAATAATGTAGATCTTAATACTACTGATTGTGAAAAGGATTTAGGAGTTCTGGTTAGCAGTAATCTAAAACCTAGACAGCAGTGCATAAGTGTTCGCAATAAAGCAAACAGAATCCTTGGCTTCATATCAAGAAGCATAAATAATAGGAGTCCTCAGGTTGTTCTTCAACTCTATATATCCTTGGTTAGGCCTCATCTAGATTATGCTGCACAGTTTTGGTCACCGTATTACAGAATGGATATAAATGCTCTGGAAAACGTACAAGGAGGATGACTAAGTTGATTCCATGTATCAGAAATCTTCCCTATGAGGATAGACTGAGGGCCCTGAATCTGCACTCTCTAGAAAGGCGTAGAATTGAGGGGATATGATTGAGGTATATAAATGGAAAACAGGAATAAATAAAGGGGATGTAAATAGCGTGCTAAAAATATCTTGTATTGACAGGACTCGAAGCAATGGCTTTAAGTTGGATAAATTCAGATTCAGAAGGGATATAGGAAAGCATTGGTTTGGTAATAGAGTTGTCGATGAGTGGAACAAACTCCCGAGTACAGTTATAGAGGCTAAAACGTTGTGTAGTTTTAAAAATAGGCTAGATAAATATATGAGTGGGTGCGGGTGGGTGTGAGTGGGACCTGACTAGTTTGTGCTACTAGGTCAGATGCCGTGCTCCTTCCTTAAGTGAATGTAACCTGACCTGGCTGGGTCGGGGCATTGGCTTAAGCCGGTGGGAGACTTGGACCTGCCTCGCATGGGCCAGTAGGCCTGCTGCAGTGTTCCTTCTTTCTTATGTTCTTATATTCTTACAGTGGTGTTATAGATCAATAACTCACTACATTGGTGTTATTGATCAATAACTCACTACAGTGTTATTGATCAATATCTCACTACAGTGGTGTTATTAATCAATAACTCTCACTACAGTGGTGTTATTGATCAATAACTCTCACTACAGTGGTGTTATTTATCAATAACTCACTACAGTGGTGTTATTGATCAATAACTCACTACAGTGGTGTTATTGATCAATAACTCTTACTACAGTGGTGTTATAGATCAATAACTCACAGCAGTGGCGTTGATCAATATCTCTCACTACAGTGGTGTTATTGTTCAGTAACTCACCAAAGTGGTGGTATTGATCAATAACTCACTACAGTGGTGTTATTGATCAATATCTCTCACTATAGTGTTATTGATCAATATCTCTCACTACAGTGGTATTATTGTTCAATAACTCACTACAGTGGTGTTATTGATCAATATCTCTCACTACAGTGGTGTTATTTATCAATAGCTCACTACAGTGGTGTTATTGATCAATACCTCACTACAATGGTGTTATTGATCCATATCTCTCACTACAGTGGTGTTATTGATCAATAACTCATTACAGTGGTGTTATTGATCAATAACTCACTACAGTGGTGTTATTGATCAATATCTCTCACTACAGTGGTGTTATTGATCAATAACTCACTAGTAGTGTTATTGATCAATATCTCTCACTTCAGTGGTGTTATTGATCAATAACTCTCACTACAGTGGTGTTATTGATCAATAACTCTCACAACAGTGGTGTTGTTGATCAATAACTCACTACAGTGGTGTTATAGATCAATAACTCACTAGAGTGGTGTTATTGTTCAATAACTCACTACAGTGGTGTTATTGATCAATATCTCACTACAGTGGTGTTATTGATCAATAACTCACTACAGTGGTGTTATTGATCAATAACTCTCACTCCAGTTGTGTTATTGATCAATATCTCTCACTGCAATGGTGTTATTGATCAATATCTCTCACTACAGTGTTATTGATCAATATCTTTCACTACAGTGGTATTATTGTTCAATAACTCTCACTACAGTAGTGTTATTGATCAATATCTCTCACTACAGTGGTGTTATTGATCAATAACTCACTACAGTGGTGTTATTGATCAATAACTCACTACAGTGGTGTTATTGATCAATAACTCTTACTACAGTGGTGTTATAGATCAATAACTCACAGCAGTGGCGTTGATCAATATCTCTCACTACAGTGGTGTTATTGTTCAGTAACTCACCAAAGTGGTGGTATTGATCAATAACTCTCACTACAATGGTGTTATTGATCAATATCTCTCACTACAGTGTTATTGATCAATATCTCTCACTACAGTGGTATTATTGTTCAATAACTCACTACAGTGGTGTTATTGATCAATATCTCTCACTACAGTGGTGTTATTTATCAATAGCTCACTACAGTGGTGTTATTGATCAATACCTCACTACAATGGTGTTATTGATCCATATCTCTCACTACAGTGGTGTTATTGATCAATAACTCATTACAGTGGTGTTATTGATCAATAGCTCACTACAGTGGTGTTATTGATCAATATCTCTCACTACAGTGGTGTTATTGATCAATAACTCACTAGTAGTGTTATTGATCAATATCTCTCACTTCAGTGGTGTTATTGATCAATAACTCTCACTACAGTGGTGTTATTGATCAATAACTCACTACAGTGGTGTTGTTGATCAATAACTCACTACAGTGGTGTTATAGATCAATAACTCACTACAGTGGTGTTATTGTTCAATAACTCACTACAGTGGTGTTATTGATCAATATCTCACTACAGTGATGTTATTGATCAATAACTCACTACAGTGGTGTTATTGATCAATAACTCTCACTCCAGTTGTGTTATTGATCAATATCTCTCACTGCAGTGGTGTTATTGATCAATATATCTCACTACAGTGTTATTGATCAATATCTTTCACTACAGTGGTATTATTGTTCAATAAATCTCACTACAGTAGTGTTATTGATCAATATCTCTCACTACAGTGGTGTTATTGATCAATACCTCACTACAGTGGTGTTATTGATCAATATCTCTCACTACAGTGGTGTTATTGATCATTAACTCATTAGTGGTGTTATTGATCAATAACTCACTACAGTGGTGTTATTGATCAATATCTCTCGCTACAGTGGTGTTATTGATTAATATATTTCACTACAGTTGTGTTATTGATCAATAACTCACTACAGTGGTGTTATTGATCAATATATCTCACTGCAGTGTTATTGATCAATAACTCACTACAGTGGTGTTATTGATCAATATCACTACAGTGGTGTTATTGATCAATATATCTCACTACAGTGGTGTTATTGATCAATATATCTCACTACAGTGGTGTTATAGATCAATATCTCTCACTACAGTGGTGTTATTGATGAATAACTCACTACAGTGGTGTTATTGATCAATATCTCACTACAGTGGTGTTATTGATGAATAACTCACTACAGTGGTGTTATTGATGAATAACTCTCACTACAGTGGTGTTATTGATCAAATCTCACTACAGTGGTGTTATTGATCAATAACTACACACCACTTCGTGTTTCTAGCAGCACCACTATAACCTTCGGTAGCTGTGACATTGTTGATCCCTCAGTTCTAAGTCCAACCACACCTTTGTAAACTCTGCCTAGAGTCGTAGTTTGTGGCTGTGTTGACATTCCAAAGGCTACAGTGTGTCCACAGGTTATTGTTCTTGGATTCTGGGGTCTGTTGAAGAGGTATTTGTACCAGTGTGAGCGTTGGAGACTGTCTTAATGAGGTTGTTAGAGGGGCAGGGCATTGTTAAGACCACACTGCTTATTACCTGCTGCGTAATTAGCTCTCTCTCTCTCTCTCCCTTGCTTCCTCTCTTCCTTTCTCCCTCTGCTTTACTCCCCTCTTCCACATACTTTCTATCTCCCTCTTTCACTGCACCTTCTCCCGTTCTCCCTTTCACTCCCTTTCTCCTTAGTTTCTCTTTATTTTCCAGTGATTCTAGTGACCTTTACCTGAAGTATACCTGGGGTATACCTGGTGTGTGCTTGGAATATACCTTGTGTGTACCTGGAGTATACCTGGAGTATACCGGTGTCTACCTGGAGTATACCGGTGTGTACCTGGAGTATACCTGGTGTGTACCTGGAGTATACCTGGGGTATACATGGTGTGTACCTGGAGTATACCTGGGGTATACCGATGTGTACCTGGAGTATACCTCGTGTGTACCTGGAGTATACTGGTGTGTACCTGGAGTATAAATGAAGTATACCTAGTGTGTACCTGGAGTATACGTGGAGTATACTGGTGTGTACCTGGAGTATACCTGGGGTATACCTGGTGTGTACCTGGAGTATACCTGGAGTATACCGGTGTGTACCTAGAGTATACCTGGTGTGTACCTGGAGTATACCTGGGGTATACCTGGTGTGTACCTGGAGTATACCTGGGGTATACCGATGTGTACCTGGAGTATACTGGTGTGTACCTGGAGTATACCTGGAGTATACTGGTGTGTACCTGGAGTATACCTGGAGTATACCGGTGTGTACCTGGAGTATACCTGGTGTGTACCTGGAGTATACTGGTGTGTACTTGGGAAGGCCGGTCCATGACCAGGCCTGGTGGTTGATCAGGGAACTACAGTCTGGCGTCAGGTACTGTGTCAGTCCAGCTCCCTCTTGAAGACAACCAGGGGTCTTGAAGACAACCAGGGGTCTTGAAGACAACCAGGGGTCTTGAAGACAACCAGGGGTCTTGAAGACAACCAGGGGTCTTGAAGACAACCAGGGGTCATGAAGACAACCAGGGGTCTTGAAGACAACCAGGGGTCTTGAAGACAACCAGGGGTCTTGAAGACAACCAGGGGTCTTGAAGACAACCAGGGGTCTTGAAGACATCCAGGGGTCTTGAAGACAACCAGGGGTCTTGAAGACAACCAGGGGTCTTGAAGACAACCAGGAGTCATGAAGACAACCATGGGTCTTGAAGACAACCAGGGGTCTTGAAGACAACCAGGGGTCTTGAAGACAACCAGGGGTCTTGACAAAGAGGGGTCTTGAAGAAAATCAGTGTTCTTGACAACCAGGGGTCTTGAAAACAACCAGTGGTCTTGACAACAAGGGGTCTTGAAGACAACCAGGGGTCTTGAAGACAACCAGGAGTCTTGACAACCAGGGGTCTTGAAGACAACCAGGGGTCTTGTAGACAACCATGGGTCTTGACAACCAGGGGTCTTGAAGACAACCAGGGGTCTTGAAGACAACCAGGGGTCTTGAAGACAACAAGTGGTCTTGACAACAAGGGGTCTTGAAGACAACCAGTGGTCTTGACAACCAGGGGTCTTGAAGACAACCAGTGGTCTTGACAACAAGGGGTCTTGAAGACAACCAGGGGTCTTGAAGACAGGGAACCAGGGTCTTGAAGACACAGGGGTCTTGAAGACAACCAGGGGTCTTGTAGACAACCAAGGGTCTTGAAGACACCAGGGGTCTTGAAGACAACCAGGGGTCTTGTAGACAACCAAGGGTCTTGAAGACATCCAGGGGTCTTGAAGACAACCAGGGGTCTTGAAGACAACCAGGGGTCTTGAAGACAACCAGGGGTCTTGAAGACAACCAGTGGTCTTGACAACAAGGGGTCTTGAAGACAACCAGGAGTCTTGACAACCAGGGGTCTTGAAGACAAATGGGGGTCTTGAAGACAACCGGGGTTCTTGAAGACAACCAGGGGTCTTGAAGACAACCGGGGGTCTTGAAGACAACCAGGTGTCTTGAAGACAACCAAGGGTCTTGTAGACAACCAGGGGTCTTGAAGACATCCAGGGGTCTTGAAGACAACCAGGGGTGTTGAAGACAACCGGGGGTGTTGAAGACAACCAGGGGTCTTGAAGACAACCAGCGGTCTTGAAAACCAGGGGTCTTGAAGACAACTAGGGGTCTTGTCGACAACCAGAATTCTTGAAGACAACCAGGGGTCTTGAAGACAACCATGGGTCTTGTAGAACACCATGGGTCTTGAAGACAACCAGGGGTCTTGAAGACAACCGGGGGTCTTGAAGACAACCAGGGGTCTTGAAGACAACCGGGGGTCTTGAAGACAACCAGGGGTCTTGAAGACAACCAAGGGTCTTGTAGACAACCAGGGGTCTTGAACAACATCCAGGGGTCTTGAAGACAACCAGGGGTCTTGAAGACAACTAGGGGTCTTGACAACCAGGGGTCTTGAAGACAACCAGGGGTCTTGAAGACAACCAGGGGTCTTGTAGAGAACCAGGGGTCTTGAAGACATCCAGGGGTCTTGAAGACAACCAAGGGTCTTTAAAACAACCAGGGGTCTTGAAGACAACCAGGGGTCTTGTAGACAACCAGGGGTCTTGAAGACATCCAGGGGTCTTGAAGACAGCCAGGGTCTTGAAGACAGCCAGGGGTCTTGAAGACAACCAGGGGTCTTGAAGACAACCAGGGGTCTTGAAGACAACCAGGGGTCTTGAAGACAACCAGTGGTCTTGACAACCAGGGGTCTTGAAAACAACCAGGGGTCTTGAAGACAACCAAGGGTCTTGACAACCAGGGGTCTTGACAACCGGGGGACTTGAAAACCAGGGGTCTTGAAGACAACTAGGGGTCTTGTAGACAACCAGGGGTCTTGTAGACAACCAGGGGTCTTGACAACCAGGGGTCTTGAAGACAAAAAGGGGTCTTGAAGACAACCAGGGGTCTTGACAACCAGGGGTCTTGAAGACAAAAAGGGGTATTGAAGACAACTATTGGTCTTGTAGACAACCAGGGGTCTTGAAGACAACCAGGGGTCTTGAAGACAACCGGGGGTCTTGAAGACAACCGGGGGTCTTGAAGACAACCAGGGGTCTTGAAGACAACCAGGGGTCATGAAGAAAACTAGGAGTCTTGACAACCAGGGGTCTTGAAGACAACCAGGGGTCTTGAAGACAACCAGGGGTCTTGTAGACAACCAGGGGTCTTGAAGACAACCAGGGGTCTTGAAGACAACCAGGGGTGTTGAAGACAACTAATGGTCTTGACAACCAGGGGTCTTGAAGACAACCAGGGGTCTTGAAGACATCCAGGGGTCTTTAAGACAACCAGGGGTCTTGAAGACAACCAGGGGTCTTGACAACCAGGGGTCTTGACAACCAGGGGTCTTGAAGACAACCAGGGGTCTTGAAGACAGCCAGGGGTCTTTAAGATAACCAGGGGTCTTGAAGACAACCAGGGGTCTTGAAGACAACCATGGGTCTTGAAGACAACCAGGGGTCTTGAAGACAACCAAGGGTCTTGACAACCAGGGGTCTTGTAGACAACCAGGGGTCTTGTAGGCAACCAGGGGTCTTTAAGACAACCAGGGGTCTTGTAGACAACCAGGGGTCTTGAAGACAACCAGGGGTCTTGAAGACAACCAGGGGTCTTGAAGACAACCAGGGGTCTTGAAGACAACAAGTGGTGTTGAAGACAACCACGGGTCTTGTAGACAACCAGGGGTCTTGTAGACAACCAGGGGTCTTGAAGACAATCAGGGGTCTTGAAGGTTCTAGTTATCCATGAAGGTTCTAGTTATTCTTGAAGGTTCTAGTTATCCTTGAAGGTTCTAATTACCCTTGAAGGTTCTATTTATTCTTGAAGGTTCTAATTATCCTTGAAAGTTCTAGTTATCCTTGAACGTTCTAGTTATCCATGAAGGTTCTAATTATCCTTGAAGGTTCTAGTTATCCTTGAAGGTTCTAGGTATCCATGAAGGTTCTAGTTATCCTTGAAGGTTCTAATCATCCTGTAAGGTTCTAGTTATCCATGAAGGTTCTAGTTATCATTGAAGGTTCTAGTTATCCTTGAAGGTTCTAGTTATCTTTGAAGGTTCTAGTTATCCTTGAAGGTTCTACTTATCCTTGAAGGTTCTACTTATCCTTGAAGGTTCTAGTTATCCTTGAAGGTTCTAGTTATCCTTGAAGGTTCTAGTTATCCTTGAAGGTTCTAGTTATCCTTAAAGGTTCTACTTATCCTTGAAGGTTCTAGTTATCCTTGAAGGTTCTAGTTATCCTTGAAGGTTCTAGTTATCCTTAAAGGTTCTACTTATCCTTGAAGGTTCTAGTTATCCTTAAAGGTTCTACTTATCCTTGAAGGTTCTAGTTATCCTTGAAGGTTCTATTTATCCTTGAAGGTTCTAGTTATCCTTGAAGGTTCTAGTTATCCTTGAAGGTTCTAGTTATCGTTGAAGGTTCTAGTTATCCTTGAAGGTTCTAGTTATCCTTGAAGGTTCTAGTTATCCTTGAAGGTTCTAGTTATCCTTGAAGGTTCTAGTTATCCTTGAAGGTTCTAGTTATCCTTGAAGGTTCTAGTTATCCTTGAAGGTTCTACTTATCCTTGAAGGTTCTAGTTATCCTTGAAGGTTCTAGTTATCCTTGAAGGTTCTAGTTATCGTCTTGACAGGTGTGATAATGTTAATATAACTGTGTTAATAACTGGAAGGTTAACAATGTTAACTAGTGAAGAATTAACGTGATTATTGTGTCATTTATAACAAATCTAGTGAGAAACTAACGATAAAATGGAGTATTTAGTACGATAATTAACGCAGAGTGAAACACTCTCAGTATAGTGCTATGTGAGGCAACATAGAGGTGAAAATCCCAGTCTGTTGACACACATGTTGAACCTTGTGTAATATAGTGCTATGTGTGAGGTATGGGAGGCACCATAGAGGTGAAAATCCCAGTCTGTTGACACACATGTTGAACCTTGTGTTATATAGTGCTATGTGTGAGGTATGGGAGGCACAATAGAGGTGAAAATCCCAGTCTGTTGACTCACATGTTGAACCTTGTGTTATATAGTGCTATGTGTGAGGTATGGGAGGCACCATAGAGGTGAAAATCCCAGTCTGTTGACTCACATGTTGAACCTTGTGTTATATAGTGCTATGTGTGAGGTATGGGAGGCACAATAGAGGTGAAAATCCCAGTCTGTTGACTCACATGTTGAACCTTGTGTTATATAGTGCTATGTGTGAGGTATGGGAGGCACCATAGAGGTGAAAATCCCAGTCTGTTGACTCACATGTTGAACCTTGTGTTATATAGTGCTATGTGTGAGGTATGGGAGGTACCATAGAGGTGAAAATCCCAGTCTGTTGACTCACATGTTGAACCTTGTGTTATATAGTGCTATGTGTGAGGTATGGGAGGCACCATAGAGGTGAAAATCCCAGTCTGTTGACTCACATGTTGAACCTTGTGATGGATATCGTCTTACATCTCTTCAATATGATTATTGACCCTCCAGGTAAGACGCTCTCTCTAAATTTCTATGTAAATATGTTCGTAAATGTGTATGTTTTCTAAACAAATGTATATGTTTTTCTATGTTTGTAAATGTGTATATTTCGTGTGTACATGTGGCTTCTTCAGTCCAATACAGAGGTGTGAGATGAAGATTAGGATATATCAGTCCCTCTGCCTTGAGTTAATGTGACCAGTCCATCAGTGTAGATCTACATACAACATTGCTGGTACAAGTTACTTATATACAGTTGAAGCAGTGGTAGGCAGTGTTACTAGTGGGTAAATCTGGTGTGTGTACTCACCTAATTGTGGTTGCAGGGTCGAGCCACAACTCCTGGTTCCGCCTCTTCACTGGTGGCTACTAGGTCCACTCCATCCAAGCTCCATGAACTTTATCATACCTCTTCTTAAAGCTATGTATGGATCTTGCCTCTACATCACTTGCCAGACTATTCCACTTCCTGGCAACTCTGTGAATGAATAAATACTTCCTAACATCCCTGTGACTCATCTGAGTCTTCAACTTCCTGTTGGGACCCCTTGTTGTGTCCCCTTGTTGTGTCCCCTTGTTGTTGTGTCCCCTTATTGTTGTGTCCCCTTGTTGTGTTCCCTTCCTCCTGTGTCCCCTTGTTGTTGTGACCCCTTGTTACTGTGTCCCCTTGTTGCTGTGTCCCCTTGTTACTGTGTCCCCTTGTTGCTGTGTCCCCTTGTTGTTGTGTCCCCTTGTTCCTGTGTCCCCTTGTTGCTCTGTCCCCTTGTTCCTGTGTCCCCTTGTCGCTGTGTTCCTTTGTTGTTGTGTCCTCTTGTTGTGTCCCCTTGTTGCCGCTGTGTCCCCTTGTTTCTGTGTCTCCTTGTTGCTGTGTCCCCTTGTTGTGTTCCCTTCCTTCTGTGTCCATTTGTTGTGTTCCCTTCCTCCTGTGTCCCCTTGTTGTTGTGATCCCTTGTTACTGTGTCCCCTTGTTGCTGTGTCCCCTTGTTCCTGTGTCCCATTGTCGCTGTGTTCCTTTGTTGTTGTGTCCCCTTGTTGTGTCCCCTTGTTGCTGCTGTGTCCCCTTGTTTCTGTGTCCCCTTGTTGCTGTGTCCCCTTGTTGCTGTGTCCCATTGTTGATGTGTCCCCTTGTTGCTGTGTCCCCTTGTTGTTGTGTTCCTTTGTTGCTGTGTCCCCTTGTTGCTGTGTCCCCTTGTTACTGTGTCCCCTTGTTGCTGTGTCCCCTTATCGCTGTGTTCCTTTATTGTTGTGTCTCCTTGTTATGTCCCCTTGTTGTGTCCCCTTGTTGTGTCCCCTTGTTGTTGTGTCCCCTTGTTGTTGTGTCCTCTTGTTGTGTCCCCTTGTTGTGTCCCCTTTTTGCTGTGTCCCCTTGTTGCTGTGTCCCCTTGTTGCTGTGTCCCCTTGTTGTGTCCCCTTGTTGTGTCCCCTTGTTGTGTCCCCTTGTTGCTGTGTCCCCTTGTTGTGTCCCCTTGTTGTTGTGTCCCCTTGTTGTTGTGTCCCCTTGTTGTTGTGTCCTCTTGTTGTGTCCCCTTGTTGTGTCCCCTTGTTGCTGTGTCCCCTTGTTGTTGTGTCCCCTTGGTTCCGTCATGTCATTCACATATACCAGAAACAGCACTGGTCCTATGACTGACCCTTGTGGACTCGTTGTCTTCCTGTCAAGGATTCTCTGATCCACTGCAGTTCCTTCCCTGTTATTCCTTTCTGCTCCTCTAGCTCTTGGACCAGTCTCTTGTGTGGTACAGTGTCGAAAGTCTTCTTACAGTCCAAGAAGATGCAGTCTACCTATCCCTCTCTCTCGTGTCTTACTTCTGTCACCTTGTCATAGAACTCCAGTAGGTTTGTGGCACACGATTTACCTTCCCTGAAACCGTGCTTGTTGTCGTGTAAAAGCTCATTCCTTTCTAGGTGCTCCACCAGTCTTCTAGGTGCTCCAACAGTCTTCTAGGTGCTCCACCAGTCTTCTAGGTGCTCCACCAGTCTTCTAGGTGCTCCACCAGTCTTCTAGGTGCTCCACCAGTTTTCTAGGTGCTCCAACAGTCTTCTAGGTGCTCCACCAGTCTTCTAGGTGCTCCACCAGTCTTCTAGGTGCTCCACCAGTCTTCTAGGTGCTCCATCAGTCTTCTAGGTGCTCCAACAGTCTTCTAGGTGCTCCACCAGTCTTCTAGGTGCTCCACCAGTCTTCTAGGTGCTCCACCAGTCTTCTAGGTGCTCCACCAGTTTTCTAGGTGCTCCAACAGTCTTCTAGGTGCTCCACCAGTCTTCTAGGTGCTCCACCAGTCTTCTAGGTGCTCCACCAGTCTTCTAGGTGCTCCACCAGTCTTCTAGGTGCTCCACCAGTCTTCTAGGTGCTCCACCAGTCTTCTAGGTGCTCCATCAGTCTTCTAGGTGCTCCAACAGTCTTCTAGGTGCTCCACCAGTCTTCTAGGTGCTCCACCAGTCTTCTAGGTGCTCCACCAGTCTTCTAGGTGCTCCACCAGTTTTCTAGGTGCTCCAACAGTCTTCTAGGTGCTCCACCAGTCTTCTAGGTGCTCCACCAGTCTTCTAGGTGCTCCACCAGTCTTCTAGGTGCTCCACCAGTCTTCTAGGTGCTCCACCAGTCTTCTAGGTGCTCCACCAGTCTTCTAGGTGCTCCATCAGTCTTCTAGGTGCTCCAACAGTCTGCTAGGTGCTCCACCAGTCTTCTAGGTGCTCCACCAGTCTGCTAGGTGCTCCACCAGTCTTCTAGGTGCTCCACCAGTCTGCTAGGTGCTCCACCACTCTGACACTGGTCTGTAGTTTAATGCTGTCTCTTTTCTTAAGAACTGGGACTACATTTGCTGTCTTCCACACCTCAGGTAGTCGCCTTGTTATGATAGATGTGTTGAAGATTGTTGTTAGTGGCACACACAGTGCCTCTACTCCCTCTCTCAGGACCCACAGAGATATATTGTCCACTCCCACACTTAGCAGCCTCTTCTCCTCCTCCTCTGTTGTGTGCAGTGTGTCCAGCACTTGCTGGTGCACCCTACTCAGTTTGCTGGAAGCCTCTCTGTCTCCACTGTGAATACCTCCTTGAATCTTGAGCTGAGCTCCTCACATACTTCCTGGTTGTTCCCTGTGAGCTCTCCTCCTTCCTTCCTCAGCCTGATTACCTGGTCCTTGACTGTTGTTTTTCTCCTGATGTGACTGTACAACATGTTTGAGACACTGTGTGTACTCACCTAATTGTGGTTGCAGGGGTCGAGCCGCCCGCGCGCGTGTGTGTAACCTACGTAGAACGTTATGAAATCTTTACTGTTTTAAGGTACTTTCGTTATAGTTCATGCGTTTTTGTCACGTCTTCTATAACGAAATGTTGACCTTTTGAAAGGTCAGATATGTTAGTGTGTTGATAGCGCTGCATAGCTTACAAGCGAAGGTTCCCAGGTTCGATACCCTGGAGGGAGAATATTTAAACTGAAGCTGGTTGTACGACCACACTGGTGGTGTTACAGTAGTGGTGATGGTGGTAGTGGTACGACCACACTGGTGGTGTTACAGTGGTGATGGTGGTAGTGGTACGACCACACTGGTTGTGGTAGTGGTACGACCACACTAGTGTTGTTACAGTTGTGGTAGCGGTCCGACCACACTGGTGATGGTAGTGGTACGACCACACTGATGGTAGTGGTACGACCACACTGGTGGTAGTGGTACGACCACACTGAGGGTAGTGGTACGACCACACTGATGGTAGTGGTACGACCACACTGGTGGTAGTGGTACGACCACACTGGTGGTAGTGGTACGACCACACTGGTGGTAGTGGTACGACCACACTGGTATTGTTAGTGGTGGTAATGGTGGTAGTGGTGCGACCACACTGGTGGTGTTACAGTGGTGGTAGTGGTGCGACCACACTGGTGGTGTTACAGTGGTGGTAGTGGTACGACCACACTGGTGGTAGTGGTACGACCACACTGGTATTGTTAGTGGTGGTAATGGTGGTAGTGGTGCGACCACACTGGTGGTGTTACAGTGGTGGTAGTGGTGCGACCACACTGGTGTTGTTACAGTGGTGGTAATTACCAACTTCCTGCAGTAGCAACCATCTTGTGTCCAGACTGAGGGAGTGCGGTTACTGGGAGGGAGGGAGGGAGGGTAGAGAGGGAGGGAGGGAGGGAGTGCGGTTACTGGGAGGGAGGGAGGAGTGATGAGGGAGGTAGAAGGAACAAGTGTGAAGGAGTGGTGAAGATAGAATGATGGAGTAATGACCCAGGATTGAGGGAGAGATGGAGGATTGAGGGAGGTAGAATTGATCATAAGACTGACATTATTCATGGTTGAGTATTCAACTATAATGCACATTCTTGGTCAACCTATTCTACCTGGTCAAGCTAAGCCACTCCAGCTTGACCTGACCCCTGAAAGCCAGCTCTAAGGGTGACTTGAGAAAGTGGCTTTGGAGAGGGATGGAGGGGGGTGATGGAGGAAGGAATTGAAATTTGTCCGTGTGGGAGTTAGAACCTGCTAGGACGACCTGGTTACCTAGGCCAGGTAAACACATCCTTTATTCTGGGTAGCAGTGTTGTGAGTTGAACCTACCTAGAATGGTCCAGTAGACCTACTGTAGTGTTGTTTGATAGTTAAACCTACCTAGCATGGTCCAGTAGACCTACTGTAGTGTTGTTTGATAGTTGAACCTACCTAGCATGGTCCAGTAGACCTACTGTAGTGTTGTGTGAGAGTTGAACCTGCCTGGCATGGCTAGTAATGGCTGATCTTGAAGTAACCTCACTAATTACAGTATTAAGGCATTATAATTTTGGAGTGGAATACAACTCATATAGTTTATATACACCATACAAGGTATAATGTGGGGTATCTCCTATAGACACTATAAGCATGATTTATAACACAGTAAACATCAGGTATAAGGTCATCCCAGGTGGCACTATTGGGACTGATAGTTGCTGTCAAGACTCTCAGCACTTTCCTATTGGTTCATTCAGCTAAACCATTGCTAACTGGATGGTGAGGAACAGTGGTCCACTTAGAGATCTTGTACAAGGTACACAACTTTTCAAGAATCTCATTGTACAGTTTACCTCCATTATTTGTTACAGTGGACTTAAGAGTAGTATGTCTGCAGATTGTGTGTTAAATGCTATGGCTACTGTCTGGGCTGTCTTATCTGCTATGGTACATAACTAACTCACAGTATCTGGTGGAATGATCTACCATAACACATTGGAAATAAGTCAACAAATCTAACCTTTCCCAAGGTTCCCTGGTACTGGGATACACCTGGTTCAGATTTGGTCCACCAAGATTACCTTTGTACTGCATGTAAATATTGTATTTCTTAACATACTTTGAAATATCTGTTGACATGCGAGGCCATAAGTACTTCAACCTGACTTGTTTTGCTGAACGATCCATAGCAGGTACATTGTGAACCAGCTGTAAGGCTACATTCACTAGTGTCTCAGGCTATGTGGTACAGTAATTCTTGGTTCATAAAGTCACTGAGAGGTGCTGGTGGTTTCACAGAGTTCAGTCTTCCTTTAGAAGGAATCGAATCACACCGGACCATATAGGATCTGTTCTTTGGGCATTCTTCACATCCTCTGTAGTGAATGCGTTGAGATAAGGCATCTGTGACTACATTTGACTTACTGTCTTCCTGTCTATTCTGGAATAGTGAAATCAGTGGAGCGTAATGTGTCAAGACATTAACACAGTATTGGTATATAATGAAGTGCTTTAAAGAACAATCTATAGCTAACTCTTCTTGTTCGGTTACTGTATATTTATGTTCAGCCTTAGGAAGGACACGGCTAGCTAATGCAACTAGGTTGTACTTCATCTTTTGACCTAGGATGGCACCTATGTCGCTGCAACTATTGTTTGTTGTTAGAAAGGCTTTGAAAAATCTGGGAATGTAAAAGCAGGAGCAGAAGTTAGCTATTTTAATGTTTGAAATGGTCTTTCTTGATGGAAGATCCAAATGAAAGGACCAACCTTCTTAAGCAACTCAGAGAAGTTACAATAGAAGAAACATTAGCAGTGAAAGGTCAATAGAAACTTACGAAGGCTACAAAGGATCTCACGGCATCAGCAGTTTTTGGTGTTGAATTTTTTTTTATGTTTACTTCACTTTGGTCAGTTGTGATCCTTCTCAGAATGACTACATGACCAAAACCTTAATCTCTGATTTGAAAAACTGATAGATAATTTTATCTTTAAATTAGCTTCTTCAAGCTTACTGGGTACCAAATGAAGTCTTTTGAGATGCATTGCCACATCTTTGGACATGCCAATCACATCATCGAAGTATGTCATGAGTGCGTTATCTGTGAGGCCTCGTAATGGTCATGACCCTCAAAAATGTGATAGGTGAGGAGCATAACCCAAATGTCATTTTGAGAAAATGGTAATGACTGTTAAAGTGAAAAAGGCTGTTAGCTCCTGACTGTCGTCATGAAGAGAGACTTGCCAAAAGCCTTGTGACACGTCTAGGGTCAAAAAGACTTTATCTCTGATATTACGTAGTAAGTCACCAGGAACATAAAGTTGGAAATGATCTGGTATTGTTTTAGCATTCAACTTCGTAAAGCCAATCACCGGGCAGGCACCAAGTACTGTCCTTGGGTACTAGTATCAAGGATGCATTCCAGGGTGAATTGCTGTGTTCCATGATGCCATCATCAAGCATCTGGGTGACTAACTTTTGCAACACCAACTTGTTAATGAGGCATTCTGTATGCAGGTACATAAACATGTCTGGTACAGGGTTCAAGTGGCATACGATGGGACAGTAGGTTCGTTAAACCCATCTTCCTACCTGGTAAAGCAATCTCTCTACTGGTGGGGAAGATGAACTCTCCCTGGGTTAATAGTGCCAACCCACTGGTCTGGTGAGAACTTGTCCTGTACCCGAACAGGATACGTGTAGAGAACAAGGTCAATGAGACTGATGTTTGCTCTGAGATTGACACACTGACCAGATTTATTAGGAAGAGGTGGATCTTACTGTCTTGTATAATGTGTTCGATAAACAAGTTCTTTATCTTACACGAGTCACTGTCATCATCTGGTGGACTGAACCATCTTTGCTAGGTGGACTGAACCATCTTTGCTCTGTGAAGACTTTTCTACTGTGCTCTCCGTTCTTAGCTACCTGAGATTGGATGATGGCTTCCCTCAACTACCAGCAGCTATATCTCCAACTTAAGGCGGAATTAACGGAAGCTAGAAGAGAAATTCAACGTTTGAAGGGTATATGCAAGGATTATTCCCGGAACAATGTCGCCGATGATCAGACCAACAAATGGATGCTAGTTGGATCTGAAGGGACGAAACTGAAGTTGAAGAAGGTCCAGGAGACTGCTGTGAAAACCAGGAACTCTTTTTCCTTGTTATAAGACGAATGTGAAGACATCCAAGTGAAGACCATCTCTACAAAGACTGTCGAGAATATCATGCACACCGCCAGTCGAGGTAAGAACATTGTTTTAGTTGGGGAAAGTCAGATTAGGTTTATGGATAGGGAATTTTGTCTTAAGGATAGAAATAGGAGGCAGAGGGTGTGTTATCCTGGGGCTGGGATGAAGGATATTGTTAGCCGTCTGGACGACATCATGAGAGGTAATGGGAGCAATCCTATTATCTGTCTCAGTGCTGGAGGCAACGATGTTGGCAGGCGTAGGAGTGAGGAGCTGATTAGCAGCTATAGGTCAGCAATAGACAGAATTAGGAAGATGGGTTGGAACCCTGTCATATGTGGTATTTTGCCAAGGAGAGGAGTTGGACATGAATGGTTGTCCAGGGCAATTGGTGTCAATTGCTGGCTGGACAAATACTGTAAGGAAAATGCAGTAACATTCATTGACAACTGGGACCTCTTCTATGGCAGAAATGACATGTATGCCAGGGATGGGGTTCACTTATCTAGGTCTGGGGTGGGGGCACTGGCAACTGCAGTGGAGGGAGCTGTTAGGGCTTTAAACTAGAAAAAGTTAGTGGTATGGGTTATGGGGGGAAAACAGTGAAGTCCCAGTGTAGTAATGTTATGAATTTTAGGGAAACTAGTAATAGGCAGAATAAGGTGGATATTGGAAAGTCAGTGGCACTAGGTGACAAGGACAGCAATAGGTATAGTGGAAAAACAGAAATGAACAAGAAGAGTAAAGAGAAGGGAGGGTTTCTGAACATTTTTTATACTAATAGTCGTAGTGCGAGAAATAAGATGGACGAATTGAGATTAGTTGCAAGTGCAAGTAATATTGATGTTTTTGCATTAACTGAGATGTGGTTTAATATGAAAAATCAGGACATGCCTGCTGAATGTCACATTCAGGGTTTTAAATTGTTCCAAGTAGACAGAAGTATCGGGAAGGGGGGTGGGGTGGCACTCTATGTCCGTGATCATTTAAATTGTTGCATAAAAACGGGTATAAAGTCTGAAATAATATATACAGAGTCTGTCTGGATAGAATTTTCAGAGTGGTGTGAAAAATTGATTTTAGGCATGATATACCGTCCTCCAAACTTAAATAGGGAACAAGGGAAACTACTTTGGGAGGAAATTGTTAAGGCCACAAGGCATGATAACATAGTAATTCTAGGGGACTTTAACTTTAGTCAGATTGATTGGAATTTCTTGACAGGTAATTTAGAATCAAATGACTTTTTAGAAGTAGTTCAGGATTGTTTTTTGAAGCAGTTTGTGACAGAACCTACAAGGGGAAATAACCTACTTGACTTTGTTCTGGCAAACAAGGAATCCCTTGTTAATAATTTAGAAATTACAGACGAACTCGGCACAAGCGACCACAAGTCAATTACCTTTAGCATTGAATGGATGTATGATAGTAGGGATAATTCAGTAACAGTCCCAGACTTTCGCTTAGCAGATTATAATATGACAGCTTTCTTAACACTATACAGGCAGCCCAAAGAACATTTATCCTGTATAAAGAAATTAGATCAAGTAGAAATGACCCAAAATGGATGAATAATAGGCTCAAATATCTTTTAGGGCAGAAGAAAGGAATTTATAGACGCATAAATAGAGATGAGGGTCATCTTATAAATCAGTATACTGACATTAAGAGGGACGTTAAAAAGGGTATAAGAAAGGCATTACGTCTGAATCGATTATCCTACCTATCTTCGTGTCATCAGCGAATTTGCTCATATCACTAGTAATTCCCTCGTCAAGGTCATTTATATATATTATAAACAACAACGGGCCCAAAACCGATCCCTGTGGAACGCCACTTGTTACAGATCCCCACTCAGATTTAACCCCATTAATGCACACCCTCTGCTTCCTATTGGTGAGCCATGACTCGATCCATGAAAACACTTTTCCCCCAATGCCCAATGCGTGAGCAGCCACTTTCTTTAACAGTCTCTGATGTGGTACTCTATCAAAAGCCTTACTTAAATCCAAATAAACAATATCGAATTCTTTATCATGATCAACTGCCTCAAAAGCCTTACTGAAAAAAGTTAATAAATTAGTTAGGCAGGAACGGCCCCTGGTGAATCCATGTTGAGTATCATTAATCAAATTATGCCTATCGAGATGGCTTCTTATGTTATCAGCTATAATCGACTCTAAAATAATTTGCCTACAATTGATGTTAGACACCTGAGGTCACTGTACACTATCCTGCGTACATACAGCTGTCGAATGTGGTTTCCAGACAGGAGTGACAGTGTTACTAGTGCCTGACCACTTGGTTAACTTACTAGAGAAAGCATAAATCTGTAAAGACTTAATCCGAACTTAGTATTCTGATGCTGTGACAGACCTGGGATGCAAGCTGGTAGCCCCGGAATGGTATTACTGTGTCGTAAATTAAGGTATGCCACTAGGTTGGGTGTGAGTTGAACCTGCCTAGGATGGACCAGTAGACCTGCTGAAGTGTTGTGTGTGTGTGTACTCACCTTGGGCAAAGCACCTCTCACCCCGGATACCCAGGGTGATAAGTGTGGGTATGAGATGCCTGCCACCAGCACACACACACCTATCTACCAGCCTATCTACCTACCAGCCTATCTACCTACCAACCTACCTACCAACCTATCTACCTACCAGCCTATCTACCTACCAACCTATCTACCTACCAACGTACCTACCTGCCTACCAACGTACCTACCTACCTACCAACGTACCTACATACCTACCAACGTACCTACCTACCTACCAACGTACCTACCTACCTACCAACCTACCAACCAACCTACCTAACATCCTACCCACCAACCAACTTACCAACCTACCTCATACACTTACAGACATGTCTTACACTTGCAGACATGTCTTACACTTACAGACATGTCTTACACTTGCAGACATGTCTTACACTTACAGACATGTCTTACACTTGCAGACATGTCATACACTTATAGACATGTCTTACACTTGCAGACATGTCTTACACTTACAAACATGTCGTACACTTAGACATGTCTTACACTTGCAGACATGTCTTACACTTACAGACATGTCTTACACTTGCAGACATTTCTTACACTTACAGACATGTCTTACACTTACAGACATGTCTTACACTTACAGACATGTCTTACACTTACAGACATGTCTTACACTTGCAGACATGTCTTACACTTACAGACATGTCTTACACTTACAGACATGTCTTACACTTACAGACATGTCTTACACTTGCAGACATGTCTTACACTTACAGACATGTCTTACACTTACAGACATGTCTTACACTTACAGACATGTCTTACACTTACAGACATGTCTTACACTTACAGACATGTCTTACACTTGCAGACATGTCTTACACTTGCAGACATGTCTTACACTTACAGACATGTCTTACACTTGCAGACATGTCTTACACTTGCAGACATGTCTTACACTTACAGACATGTCTTACACTTACAGACATGTCTTACACTTACAGACATGTCTTACACTTGCAGACATGTCATACACTTACAGACATGTCTTACACTTGCAGACATGTCTTACACTTACAGACATGTCTTACACGTACAGACATGTCTTACACTTACAGACATGTCTTACACTTGCAGACATGTCTTACACTTACAGACATGTCTTACACTTGCAGACATGTCTTACACTTACATACATGTCTTACACTTACAGACATGTCTTACACTTGCAGACATGTCTTACACTTGCAGACATATCTTACACTTGCAGACATGTCTTACACTTACAGACATATCTTACACTTGCAGGCATGTCTTACACTTACAGACATGTCTTACACTTACAGACATGTCTTACACTTACAGACATGTCTTACACTTACAGACATGTCTTACACTTACAGACATGTCTTACACTTGCAGACATGTCTTACACTTGCAGACATGTCTTACACTTGCAGACATATCTTACACTTGCAGACATGTCTTACACTTGCAGACATGTCTTACACTTGCAGACATGTCTTACACTTGCAGACATGTCTTACACTTGCAGACATGTCTTACACTTGCAGACATGTCTTACACTTGCAGAC
>WNWK01012973.1:27500-57310 GCA_009830355.1 Cherax destructor
CCTGTTGACCTGACCTCTGCCTTCCTGTTTACATGACCTCTGCCTTCCTGTTGACCTGACCTCTGCCTTCCTGTTGACCTGACTTCTGCCTTACTGTTGACCTGACCTATGCCTTCCTGTTTACATGACCTCTGCCTTCCTGTTGACCTGACCTAACTTTTCTTGACCCCTTCTAGCATAGGCCAATAGACCTACTGCAATTATCAGCCTACTTATAGTGCTGACACATGTGCAACACCTGAGTATCTTTATTGTGGAGACGTTTCGCCAACTGGGTATGTTCGAAACGTAGGAGTGCTCGAAACGTCGACTAGAAGGCGTTTGGAAGAATCTGAAGCAAGAATCGCAAGTTGTAGCTACGACTGTTAACCTTGCCTCTAGTGCGGCTGCAGGATATTGTGGTTAATTCTGAAGTCGTAGGTGGGTGCAGGTGGTGCAGGTGGGTGCAGGTGGTGCAGGTGGGTGCAGGTGGTACAGGTGGGGCTCAAGTATTACGGTAAGTGACCTCCAGTGGGTGTAATTGATAAAAAAAGAAGGTACTTAAGTTGGGACTTTCTATTTAAGTGTGTACTGGCCAGCTGTACCGCCAGCTGTACCACCACCTGTACCACCTGCCAGGTACCAGCTATATCCTCTATCTAGGAGATAGCTGACAGGTAGACAGCACGTATACAACATGTATAGAACAAGTAGACGACAAGTAGATGTAACGTAGACACAAAGCAAGCTTCTTTAAGCACGTTTTGCCCTCTGTTAGAGCTTTAGTCATGCTAGAGCTCCCCCTGTTAGAGCTTTAGTCATGCTAGAGCTCCTCTTGTTAGAGCTTTAGTCATGCTAGAGCTCCCCCTGTTAGAGCTTTAGTCATGCTAGAGCTCCCCCTGTTAGAGCTTTAGTCATGCTAGAGCTCCCCCTGTTAGAGCTTTAGTCATGCTAGAGCTCCCCTGTTAGAGCTTTAGACATGCTAGAGCTCCCTGTTAGAGCTTTAGACATGCTAGAGCTCCTCTGTTAGAGCTTAAGTCATGCTAGAGCTCCCCCTGGTAGAGCTTTAGTCATGCTAGAGCTCCCCCTGTTAGAGCTTTAGTCATGCTAGAGCTCCCCCTGTTAGAGCTTTAGTCATGCTAGAGCTCCCCCTGGTAGAGCTTTAGTCATGCTAGAGCTCCCCCTGTTAGAGCTTTAGTCATGCTAGAGCTCCCCCTGTTAGAGCTTTAGTCATGCTAGAGCTCCCCCTGTTAGAGCTTTAGTCATGCTAGAGCTCCCCCTGTTAGAGCTTTAGTCATGCTAGAGCTCCCCTGTGAGAGCTTTAGTCATACTAGAGCTCCCTCTGTTAGAGCTTAAGTCATGCTAGAGCTCCCCCTGGTAGAGCTTTAGTCATGCTAGAGCTCCCACTGTTAGAGCTTAAGTCATGCTAGAGCTCCCCCTGGTAGAGCTTTTGTCATGCTAGAGCTCCCCCTGGTAGAGCTTTAGTCATGCTAGAGCTCCCCCTGGTAGAGCTTTAGTCATGCTAGAGCTCCCCCTGTTAGAGCTTTACACATGCTAGAGCTCCCCCTGGTAGAGCTTTAGTCATGCTAGAGCTCCCCCTGTTAGAGCTTTAGTCATGCTAGAGCTCTCCCTGGTAGAGCTTTAGTCATGCTAGAGCTCCCCCTGGTAGAGCTTTAGTCATGCTAGAGCTCCCCCTGTTAGAGCTTTAGTCATGCTAGAGCTCCCCCTGTTAGAGCTTTAGTCATGTTAGAGCTCCCCCTGTTAGAGCTTTAGTCATGCTAGAGCTCCCCCTGTTAGAGCTTTAGTCATGCTAGAGCTCCACCTGTTAGAGCTTTAGTCTTGCTAGAGCTCCCCCTGGTAGAGCTTTAGTCATGCTAGAGCTCCACCTGTTAGAGCTTTAGTCATGCTAGAGCTCCCCCTGGTAGAGCTTTAGTCATGGTAGAGCTCTAGACAGGGCAAAACGTGCTCAAACATTTCTCATAGGAAAGTGAAGTTAAGATTCCTGTCGCAAGGTTAATTACCAGGTAAATTACCTTCATTTTCTCTTCATAGTAATTACCTAATTACCTTAATTACAATACGTTTTATCTGTTGGATTGATTGCTAGTTAATAGCAGTGATTAGTGGTTAGGAGCAGCAGGGTAGTTAGTAATTAGGTGGTCAGGTCACGGTGAGGTCAGGTGAGAGAAGGTCACGGTTGTTTGTTTTGGAAATGTGTGTGTGTGTGTGTGTGTGTATTTGTGTTGAAGATGTGCCTCCACTACATCACTCTCCAGATTGTTCCACTTCCTGACCACTCTGTGACTGAAGAAATACTTCCTAACATCCCTGTGATTCATCTGAGTCTTCAACTTCCAACTGTGTCCCCTTGTTGCTGTGTCCCCTTGTTGTTGTTTCCCCTTGTTGCTGTGTCCCCTTGTTGCTGTGTCCCTTTGTTGTTGTGTCCCCTTGTTGCTGTGTCCCCTTGTTGCTGTGTCCCTTTGTTGTTGTGTCCCCTTGTTGCTGTGTCCCCTTGTTGCTGTGTCCCCTTGTTGTTGTGTCCCCTTATTACTGTGTCCCCTTGTTGCTGTATCCCCTTGTTGTGTCCCCTTGTTGCTGTGTCCCCTTGTTGCTGTGTCCCCTTGTTGCTGTGTCCCCTTGTTGTTGTGTCCCCTTGTTGTTGTGTCCCCTTGTTGCTGTGTCCCCTTGTTGCTGTGTCCCCTTGTGTCCCCTCGTTGCAGTGTCCCCTCGTTGATGTGTCCCTTTGTTGTTGTGTCCTCTTGTTGTGTCCCCTTGTTACTGTGTCCCCTTGTTGATGTGTCCCCTTGTTGTTGTGTCCCCTCGTTGCTGTGTCCCCTCGTTGTTGTGTCCCCTCGTTGCTGTGTCCCCTCGTTGCTGTGTCCCCTCGTTGCTGTGTCTCCTCGTTGCTGTGTCCCCTCGATCCTGTGTCCCCTTGTTGCTGTGTCCCCTTGTGTCCCCTCGTTGCAGTGTCCCCTCGTTGCTGTGTCCCTTTGTTGTTGTGTCCTCTTGTTGTGTCCCCTTGTTACTGTGTTCCCTTGTTGATGTGTCCCCTTGTTGATGTGTCCCCTTGTTGCTGTGTCCCCTCGTTGCTGTGTCCCCTCGTTGCTGTGTCCTCTCGTTGTTGTGTCCCCTCGTTCCTGTGTCCCCTCGTTCCTGTGTCCCCTTGTTGCTGCTGTATCCCCTTGTTGTGTCCCCTCGTTGCTGTGTCTCCTTGTTGTGTCCCCTTGTTGAGCCCCATCTCGGAAACACCCGCCTCTTCACTGGCCGCTACTGGGTCACTCTCCCTGCGTTATGAGCTTTATCATACCTCTTCTTAAAGCCACGAATGGATCCTGCCTCCACTACATCGCTTCCCAAGCTATTCCACTTCCCGACCACTCTATGACTGAAGAAATACTTCCTAACATCCCTGTGATTCATCTGAGTCTTCAACTTCCAACTGTGTCCCCTTGTTGCTGTGTCCCATCTCTGGAACATTCTCTCTCTGTCCACCTTGTCAATTCCTCTCAGTATTTTATATGTCGTTATCATGTCCCCCCTATCTCTCCTGTCCTCCAGTGTCGTCAGGTCGATTTCCCTTAACCTCTCCTCGTAGGACATACCCCTTAGCTCCTGGACTAGTATTGTTGCAAACCTTTGCACTTTCTCTAGCTTCACGTGCTTGGCTAGGTGTGGGTTCCAAACTGGTGCTGCATACTCCAGTATGGGCCTAACGTACACAGTGTACAGGGTCCTGAACGATTCTTTATTAAGATGTCGGAATGCTGTTCTTAGGTTTGCTAGGCGCCCATATGCTGCAGCAGTTATTTGGTTGATGTGCGCCTCAGGAGATGTGCCTGGTGTTATACTCACCCCAAGATCTTTTTCTTTGAGAGAGGTTTGTAGGCTCTGTCCCCCTAGACTGTACTCCGTCTGCGGTCTTCTTTGCCCTTCCCCAATCTTCATGACTTTGCACTTGGTGGGGTTGAACTCCAGGAGGCAATTGCTGACCAGGCTTGCAGCCTGTCCAGATCCCTTTGTAGTTCTGCCTGGTCCTCGTCCAATTTAATTCTTCTCATCAACTTCACATCATCTGCAAACAGGGACACTTCGGAGTCTATTCCTTCCGTCATGTCGTTCACAAATACCAGAAACAGCATCGGTCCTAGGACTGACCCCTGTGGAACCCCGCTCGTCACCGGCGCCCACTCTGACACCTCGCCAAGTACCATGACTCGCTGTTGTCTTCCTGACAGGTATTCCCTGATCCATTGTAGAGCCTTCCCTGTTATCCCTGCCTGGTCCTCCAGCTTCTGCACTAATCTCTTGTGTGGAACTGTGTCAAACGCCTTCTTACAGTCCAAGAATATGCAATCTACCCATCCCTCTCTCTCTTGTCTTACTGCTGTCACCCTGTCATAGAACTCCAGTAGGTTTGTGACACAGGATTTCCCGTCCCTGAAACCGTGTTGGCCGTCGTTGATAAGCTCATTCCTTTCTAGGTGTGTGTGTGTGTGTACTCACCTAATTGTACTCACCTAGTTGTGGTTGCAGGGGTCGAAACCCAGCTCCTGGCCTGTGTGTGTGTGTGTGTGTGTGTGTGTGTGTGTGTGTGTGTGTGTGGAGGTCTCCTCCTCTTCCTTGGATCATACTGGGGTTGCTGAAGTACAGAACAACAAATATAGTCACCTTGACTCTTGCTGCAAGATTGTTAAGTGTTCATTTGTGGGTACTTATAATATTCTGTTGTGGCTGTTGATTGTTGTGATTGTGGTTGATGGTGGTGGTGCTGTGATTGTGGTTGGGGGTGCTGTGATTGTGGTTGGTGGTGGTGGTGCTGTGATTGTGGTTGATGGTGGTGGTGGTGGTGGTGCTGTGATTGTGGTTATTGTCATAGTTTTGGCAGTTGTGATGGTGATTGTTGTGTGTGGTGGTTGTTTTTAAGTTGGAGTTGTTGTTGTGGTGGTGGTTGAGGGGAGCTAATTGTGTTAGTGATGGTGGTTGAGGGGTGGTAGTTATGGTAGTGGTGGTGGTTGAGGGGTGGTAGTTGTGGTAGTGATGGTGGTTGAGGGGTGGTAGTTGTGGTAGTGGTGGTGGTTGAGGGGCGGTAGTTGTAGTGGTGGTTGAGGGGTGGTAGTGATTGTGGTTGAGGGGTGGTAGTTGTGGTAGTGGTGGTGGTTGAGGGGCGGTAGTTGTGGTAGTTGATGGGTGGTAGTTGTGGTAGTGATGGTGGTTGAGGGGTGGTAGTTGTGGTGGTTGAGGGGTGGTAGTTGTGGTAGTTGAGGGGTGGTAGTTGTGGTAGTGGTGGTGGTTGAGGGGTGGTAGTTGTAGTAGTGGTGGTGGTTGAGGGGCGGTAGTTGTGGTAGTGATGGTGGTTGAGGGGTGGTAGTTGTGGTGGTTGAGGGGTGGTAGTTGTGGTAGTGGTGTTGGTTGAGGGTGGTAGTTGTGGTAGTGGTGGTGGTTGAGGGGCGGTAGTTGTGGTAGTGATGGTGGTTGAGGGGTGGTAGTTGTGGTGGTTGAGGGGTGGTAGTTGTGGTGGTTGAGGGGTGGTAGTTGTAGTAGTTGAGCGGTGGTAGTTGTGGTAGTGATGGTGGTTGAAGGGTGGTAGTAGTGGTGGTTGAGGGGTGGTAGTTGTGGTAGTGGTGGTGGTTAAGGGGTGGTAGTTGTGGTAGTGATGGTGGTTGAGGGGTGGTAGTTGTGGTAGTAGTGGTGGTTGAGGGTGGTAGTTGTGGTAGTAGTGGTGGTTGAGGGGTGGTAGTTGTGGTAGTGGTTGAGGGGTGGTAGTTGTGGTAGTGGTGGTGGTTGAGGGGTGGTAGTTGTGGTAGTGGTGGTGGTTGAGGGGTGGTAGTTGTGGTAGTGGTGGTGGTTGAGGGGTGGTAATTGTGGTGGTGATGGGGGATGAGGGGTGGTAGTTGTGGTAGTGGTGGTGGTTGAGGGGTGGTAGTTGTGGTAGTGGTGGTGGTTGAGGGGTGGTAGTTGTGGTAATGGATACCAATGTAAACACAAGAGCGGCTGGAGTGAAGGTTACACACACACACACATACACACACACACACACACACACACACACACTCTCTCTCTCACACACACACACACACACACACACACACACACACACACACACACACAGAAAGGTTGAGGGAAATAGGACTAACAACACTGGAGGAAAGAAGGGTCAGAGGAGACATGATAACGACATACAAAATACTGCAGGGAATCGACAAGGTAGACAGTGACAGGATGTTCCAGAGAGGGAACACAGAAACAAGGGGACACAACTGGAAGCTGAAGACTCAGATGAGTCAAAGGGATGTTAGGAAGCATTTCTTCAGCCACAGAGTAGTCAGGAAGTGGAATAGTCTAGAGAAAGATATAGTGGAGGCAGGAACCATACATAGTTTTAAGACGAGGTATGATAAAGCTCATGGAGCAGGGAGAGCAGAGACCCAGTAGCGGACAGCGAAGAGGCGGGGCCAGGAGCTGAGTCTCGACCCCTGCAACCACAAATAGGTGAGTACACACACACACACATTGAGGACATCACACACGAGTGGCCCCTGGGAGCCAGCGACCACGTGGTTCTGAGTACATAGTAGAGTTACAGGTGGAGAGAGCAACATCAGTTGAATGGGAAAAGCAGAACTATAAAAGTGGGGACTACACAGGTATGAGGAACTTCCTGAAGGAGGTTCAGTGGGACAGAGAAATGGTTGGAAAGTCAGTAAACGAAATGATGGAATACGTAACAACAAAATGCAAGGAAGCAGAGGAAAGGTTTGTTCCCAAGGGCAACAGAAATAATGGGAAGACCAGAATGAGCCCTTGGTTTACCCGAAGGTGAAGGGAGGCAAAGACTAAGTGTGCTAGAGAATGGAAAAAGTACAGAAGGCAAAGAACCCAGGAAAATAAGGAGATTAGTCGACGAGCCAGAAACGAATATGCACAGATAAGGAGGGAGCCCCAGCGACAGTATGAAAACAACATAGCATCGAAAGTCAAGTCTGACCCGAAACTGCTGTATAGTCACATTAGGAGGAAGACAACAGTCAAAGACCAGGTGATCAGACTGAGGAAAGAAGGTGTGGGACTCACAAGAAACTATCAAGAGGTATGTGAGGAGCTCAACACGAGGTTTAAGGAGGTATTTACAGTGGAGTCAGGAAGGACTCTGGGAAGACAGTACAGAGTGGGACACCAACAAAGAATATACCAAGTGTTGGATGACATATACATAACTGAGGAGGAGGTGAAGAAGTTGATCAGTGACCTTGATACCTCAAAGGCGATGGGACCAGACAACATCTCCCCGTGGGTCCTTAGAGAGGGAGCAGAGATGCTGTGTGTGCCACTAACCACAATCTTCAACATATCCCTTGAAACTGGACAACAACCTGAGGTATGGAAGAAGGCAAATGTAGTTCCCATTTTTAAGAAAGGAGACAGAAACGAGGCACTAAACTATAGACCAGTGTCACTGACGTGTATAGTGTACAAAGTCATGGAAAATATTGTCAGGAGCAGAATGGTGGAGCACCTAGAACGGAACAGGATTATAAACGACAACCAGTACGGATTCAGGGAAGGCAAGTCCTGTGTTACAAACCTTCTGGAGTTCTATGACAAAGTAACAGAAGTAAGACACGAGAGACAGGGGTGGGTTGATTGCATTTTCTTCGACTTCAAGAAGGCCTTCGACACAGTTCCTCTTAAGAGATTAGTGCAGAAGTTAGAGGATCAAGCGTGTATAACAGGAAGGGCACTGCATTGGATCAGAGAATACCTGACAGGGAGGCAACAACGAGTCATGGTACGTGATGAGGTATCACAGTGGGCGCCTGTGACGAGCGGGGTCCTACAGGGGTCAGTCCTAGGACCTAGGATTCTTGGTATAATGTGAATGACATGACGGACGGGATAGACTCAGAAGTGTCTCTGTTCGCAGATGATGTGAAGTTAATGAGGAGAATCACATCGGATGAGGATCAGGCAGGACTTCAAAGAGACCTGGACATGCTGGACACCTGGTCCATCAACTGGCTTCTCGAATTTAATCCCGCCAAATGCAAAGTCATGAAGATCGGGGAAGGGCAAATAAGACCGCAGACAGAGTATATACTAGGTGGCCAGAGACTGCAAACATCACTCAAGGAGAAAGATCTTGGGGTGAGTATAACACCGAGCACGTCTCCGGAAGCACACATCAATCAGATAACTGCTGCAGCATATGGGCGACTGGCAAACCTGAGAATAGCGTTCCGATACCTTAGTAAGGAATCGTTCAAGACACTGTACACCGTGTACGTCAGGCCCATACTAGAGTATGGAGCGCCAGCTTGGAACCCGTACCTGGTCAAACACGTCAAGAAATTAGAGAAAGTGCAAAGGTTTGCGACAAGGTTAGTTCCAGAGCTAAGGGGAATGTCCTACGAAATCAGCCTGACAACACTGGAGGACAGGAGGGTTAGGGGAGACATGATAACGACATACAAAATACTGCGGGGAATAGAGAAGGTGGATAGAGACAGGATGTTCCAGAGATAGGACACAGACACAAGGGGTCACAATTGGAAGTTGAAGACTCAGATGAGTCAAAGGGATGTTAGGAAGTATTTCTTCAGCCATAGAGTTGTCAGGAAGTGGAATAGTCTAGCAAGTGATGTAGTGGAGGCAGGAACCATACATAGCTTGAAGACGAGGTATGATAAAGCTCATGGAGCAGGGAGAGAAGGGACCCAGTAGCGGTCAGTGAAGAGGCGGAGCCAGGAGCTGAGTCTCGACCCCTGCAACCACAATTAGGTGAGTACATACACACACACCAGGGCCAGGAGCTATGACTCGACCCTTGCAACCACAACTATGTGAGTACACACACACACACACACACACCAGGGCCAGGAGCTATGACTCGACCCTTGAAACTACAACTATGTGAGTACACACACACACACACACACACACACACACACACACACACACACACGAAATAGGTAAACATGGGAATAGAGAGAGAGAGAGAGAGAGAGAGAGAGAGAGAGAGAGAGAGAGAGAGAGAGAGAGAGAGAGAGAGAGAGAGAAGAGGAAGGGGGAAGAGGAGAGGTTTAATCTTAACCAAGATGAATGAGGGTGACCTCCTGACCTCTTAGAAAGGTCAGGAGGTCACTTACTCTCTCTCTTTCTCTCTCTCAGAAGAGGATGTTGCACTTCCGGTGTGACGTCATCAACCATGATGCCAAACTGACACTTGTTGACACTTTCTCCTACAACTACAACACAACTACAATACAAAGACACAGATACAACAATACAACAACACAAACTGTGGTTCTTCAAGGTGTTGTAAGTTTATTTAAGCAACGTTTCGCTTAAAACGAAACGTTGTCATTAATCCAAACACATTTCTGACACCTGTGTCATGTGTCCTGACAGTCTAGTGGATCAAAGACACTTGAAGCAGCCGATACGTTTCGCCCAGGGCGCGACGTTTCGCCAATGCTGAGACGTTTCGACAACGTCGAGACGTTTCGTCAATGCGGAGACGTTACGTCAATGTTGAGACGTTACGTCAATGCTGAGACGTTACGTCAATGCTGAGACGTTTCGACAATGCTGAGACGTTACGTCAATGTTGAGACGTTACGTCAATGTTGAGACGTTACGTCAATGCTGAGACGTTACGTCAATGCTGAGACGTTTCGACAATGCTGAGACGTTTCGACAACGTCGAGACGTTTCGTCAATGTTGAGACGTTACGTCAATGTTGAGACGTTACGTCAATGTTGAGACGTTACGTCAATGTTGAGACGTTACGTCAATGCTGAGACGTTACGTCAATGTTGAGACGTTACGTCAATGCTGAGACGTTACGTCAATGCTGAGACGTTACGTCAATGCTGAGACGTTACGTCAATGCTGAGACGTTACGTCAATGCTGAGACGTTACGTCAATGTTGAGACGTTACGTCAATGCTGAGACGTTACGTCAATGCTGAGACGTTACGTCAATGCTGAGACGTTACGTCAATGTTGAGACGTTACGTCAATGTTGAGACGTTACGTCAATGCTGAGACGTTACGTCAATGCTGATACGTTACGTCAATGCTGAGACGTTACGTCAGTGTTGAGACGTTACGTCAGTGTTGAGACGTTTCGCCCCTAGTGTGTCTGCTAGCTAGTCTCCCAGATATCAGTTACATCAAGGACCAGCAGCAGCCGCTACCACTTGAGCCTCAAGGTTCAAGGAGGATGTAAACTGTAAACATGGAGGATCAAGGTCAGGGGTCAAAGATCAAGGTGAGGGGTCAAGGTCATTCCCTGATGACAGCTAAGATCACAGCTAAGATCACAGCTGAGATCACAGCTGAGATCACAGCTAAGATCACAGCTGAGATCACAGCTAAGATCACAGCTGAGATCACAGCTAAGATCGCAGCTGAGATCACAGCTAAGATCACAGCTAAGATCACAGCTGAGATCACAGCTAAGATCACAGCTAGGATCACAGCTAGGATCACAGCTGAGATCACAGCTAAGATCACAGATGAGATCACAGCTAGGATCACAGCTAAGATCACAGCTAAGATCACAGCTAGGATCACAGCTAAGATCACAGCTTAGATCACAGCTAGGATCACTGCTAAGATCACAAAGATCACAGCTAAGATCACAACTAAGATCACAACTAAGATCATAGCTAGGTCACTTGGATTGGTAGAATGAGTTGGATGTGTTGAACTAAGTTGCCTTGCAACAGTGTTGACCTAAGTTGGCTTGCAACAGTGTTCAACTAAGTTGCCTTGCAACAATGTTGAACTAAGTTGCCTTGCAACAGTGTTGAACTAAGTTGCCTTGCAACAGTGTTGAACTAAGTTGCCTTGCAACAGTGTTGACCTAAGTTGCCTTGCAACAGTGTTGAACTAAGTTGCCTTGCAACAGTGTTTGGCTAAGTTGCCTTGCAACAGTGTTGAACTAAGTTGCCTTGCAACAGTGTTGACCTAAGTTGCCTTGCAACAGTGTTGAACTAAGTTGCCTTGCAACAGTGTTGGCCTAAGTTGCCTTGCAACAGTGTTGGGCTAAGTTGCCTTGCAACAGTGCTGAACTAGTTGCATTGCAACAGTGTTGGGCTAAGTTGCCTTGCAACAGTGTTGAACTAAGTTACCTTGCAACAGTGTTGACCTAAGTTGTCTTGCAACAGTGTTGGGCTAAGTTGCCTTGCAACAGTGTTGAACTAAGTTGCCTTGCAGCAGTGTTAACCTAAGTTACCTTGCAACAGTGTTGACCTAAGTTGCCTTGCTTTGCCTTGCAACAATGTTGAGAGAGTTCCCACACGTGTGTTCTCAAGGCTTGCTTACCCACCACTCTTTATTATCTTCTTCCTCTATCATCCTCTCTTACTCTTGAAGACTCCAAGAAGACCACTGTGTATATAGCAGTGTATATATGTGTGTATATATAGCAGTGTATATATGTGTGTGTAGTGTACATGGCAGTGTATAGTGTGTGTATAGTGTGTATAGCAGGGTTCATATATGGCATTTGCAAAGTCATTTGTAAACAATGTGAGCCTGGCTAAGAGGATGTTGCTGTGTGTCAGCAACACTGACAGCAGCAGTAACAGCAACACTAACAGCAGTAACAGCAACACTAACAGCAGAAGCAACAACGGCAATACTGACAGCAGTGACAGCAACAGCCTGGGTCAGTGTTGTGTGGTACACACTGCCTTTCACTCTACACAAACCTCGTCATTATCAGTAATTACACTGTTAGTACTGCCCCTCACTGCTCTCTCACAAACACTGCTACTACCACCACAGTGTGACAGCTATAAGAGCTCCAATAGACAGTCTAAGCTGTCACCGCTGTTCGTCAGCTTACAAGGCTGACACTGTCAAGCTTAGTCAGCTGTGTATAACTCTTAGGCAGCAACAGTGGCAATGATCCAGGATGAGCTGATTGGTTACTTTTAGCTGACCCAGGAGCTGTATCTTTGCATGGTGCTTTCCACAGTAGACCTTTGTGGTACCTTTCAAGCCTTTAATGTACCTTTGACCTGAGAGTGAGAGAGAGAGAGAGAGAGAGAGAGAGAGAGAGAGAGAGAGAGAGAGAGAGAGAGAGAGAGAGAGAGAGAGAGGGCAAGATACCTCACTAACAGGTGAAAGTGAAAGCACAAGGGTAGTGAAAGTAAGTGAGAATGATGTGAGACATTGCAAGGTGTGCAAGAACTCTGATGCAGCTGCATTCTGCCACTCCTGTCAGAGTGCAAAACGTTTAACAGGGTTCCATGTTGTGAAGGTAAGAGGGTAAGCACCCTCCGTGTTTACCTACCTGTCTTAATACCTACCTACCTACTTACCTACCTACCTACTTACCTACCTACTTACCTATCTACCTACTTGCCTACCTACCTATTAACCTACTTACCTGCCTGCTTGACCTGCCTCCTCTTGCCTCCTACCTCTTCCTTCTCCTCTTGCCTACCTACCTATTAACCTACCTACTTACCTACCTACTCACCTACCTACCTACCTACCTACTTACCTATCTACCTACTTGCCTACCTACCTATTAACCTACCTACCTATTAACTTACCTACCTATTAACCTACCTACCTGCCTACACACACAATACACAATAGGTGGGTAAACACACAAACTAGAGAATGTACAGAGGTTTGCAACAAGACTAGTCCCGGAGCTAAGGGGTATGTCCTACGAGGAGAGGTTAAGGGAAATCAACTTGACGACACTGGAGGACTGGAGAGATAAAGGGGATACGATAACGACATATTAGCACACTATGGTATAAGGGGGCACCCACGCAACTACCTAAAGTCATACCTTAGCAACAGAAGCCAATACGTGTACACAAATGGAGCGAACTCTTCCACACAACAAATTGCAGTCGGAGTCCCTCAAGGAAGTGTCCTGGGGCCACTCCTATTCCTCATTTACATAAACGACCTACCGAATGCATCACAACTACTCAAACCCATATTATTTACAGATGACACAACATATGTCTTCTCTCACCCAAATCCAGTTATACTGGCCAACACTGTTAATGCCGAATTACAGAAAATATCAACATGGATGACGACTAAGAAGCTTACTCTCAATACTGACAAGACCTACTTCATACAGTTTGGAAACAGCGCCACAAATGTTCCACATAACATAACACTCAATGGTACACCCATCACAAGACTCACAGAGGGAAAATTCCTAGGAATCCACCTTGACAATAGTCTTAAATTCCAAACACATATACAACAAATTTCCAAGAAAATCTCAAAGACAGTAGGTATATTATCAAAGATACGCTATTATGTGCCACAATCAGCTCTCCTTGCACTATATCATTCACTTATCTACCCTTATCTCACCTATGGAATCTGTGCATGGGGATCAACAACATTAAATCACCTTAGACCACTCATAACACAACAAAAGGCTGCAGTCAGGATGATAACAAATTCCCACTCTAGACAGCATACTCCACCAATATTCAAAAGCCTAAAACTACTCACCGTAGAAAACATTCATACCTATTCTTGTGCCTACTACATACATAAAACTCTACACTCTAATATCAACCCTCCGCCCAAAATTCTCCTCAACAACTTTAATAGGACCCATGACCACAACACAAGACACAGATCACTTTTTGACATACCCCGAGTCCATATCAACCTATGTAAAAATTCTATGCACATAAAGGGCCCCAGAATCTGGAATTCATTACCAGTAAATATTAAGTTAACCTTGTCTGAAAACCAATTTAAGACTCTTCTCAAAGACCACCTACTCACCCTAAACTAAATACTCATACTGTAAACTGCTTTCAAAAATGCTCAATGTTATTTTCCTTAAGATAATCTCAATTTTATATTATCATCCGCCTAAACACTTGTTACAATTTAATATCATCATAATGTCATTTTAACAGTATAATATCATCATATTGTAATTTGAAATAAAATATATAACTAGAATAAACTCAATCAATTTCTCTACTATTATGTACATAGTATATAAGTCATTATATTAAGCTGCCCCTAATGCCATGGCATGTCAGTGGCTCTCCTGGCACTTCACCATGGCATGTCAGTGGCTCTCCTTGCATTTCAGTTTTATGATTGTAACTACCAATATATATGTATATTTGCAAAGAAATAATTTTTTTTATTTATTTTATTTATTTATTATAAATACTGAGAGGAATTGACAAGGTGGACAGAGACAGAATGTTCCAGAGATGGGACACAGCAACAAGGGGACACAGTTGGAAGCTGAAGACTCAGATGAATCACAGGGATGTTAGGAAGTATTTCTTCAGTCACAGAGTGGTCAGGAAGTGGAATAGTCTGGGAAGTGATGTAGTGGAGGCAGGATCCATACATAGCTTTAAGAAGAGGTATGATAAAGTTCATGAAGCAGGAAGAGTGACCTAGTAGCGACCAGTGAAGAGGGGGGCCAGGAGCTGTGAATCGACCCCTGCAAACCACAACTAGGTGAGTACACGCAGATTTAAACTCCCTTACCTAGGATTTCAACTACCTAGAGAAGGATTTAAGTCCCCTTAGAGAGGATTTAAACTTCTTGAAGTAGCATTTAAATCCCTCTTCACGGGATCAGCACTCAACCCAGTGTTTACAAACATTAGCTACGGCGCCATCTTGGCTTGATAGTGTTTCAAGTGTGTGCCAGTGTTAGAAGTAAGATTCTCGCTCGTCACATATAACATTCACACTTAACACCAGTGTTAACTGTGAATGTTATATTTGATCAGTGTTAATATCACAGCCTGATTGATCAAGTTGAAGAGTCTTAGTCTACGCCTGACACCCCAGCATCTTCACTATCACACACCCCAGCATCTTCACTATCACCCCCACCATCTTCACTATCACACCCCAGCATCTTCACAATCACACTCCCCACCATCTTCACTATCACCCCCAGTATCTTCACTATCACCCCAGCATCTTCACTATCACACCCACCCCAGCATCTTCACAATCACACACCCCAGCATCTTCACAATCACACACCCCAGCATCTTCACTATCACACCCCAGCATCTTCACTATCACACCCCAGCATCTTCACTATCACCCCCACCATCTTCACTATCACACCCCAGCATCTTCACAATCACACTCCCCACCATCTTCACTATCACCCCCAGTATCTTCACTATCACCCCAGCATCTTCACTATCACACCCACCCCAGCATCTTCACAATCACACACCCCAGCATCTTCACTATCACACCCCAGCATCTTCACTATCACACACCCCAGCATCTTCACTATCACCCCACCATCTTCACTATCACCCCCACCATCTTCACTATCACACACACCCCAGCATCTTCACTATCACACTCCCCACCATCTTCACTATCACACCCCAGCATCTTCACTATCACACCCACCCCAGCATCTTCACAATCACACACCCCAGCATCTTCACTATCACACCCCAGCATCTTCACTATCACCCCCACCATCTTCACTATCACACCCCAGCATCTTCACAATCACACTCCCCACCATCTTCACTATCACCCCCAGTATCTTCACTATCACCCCAGCATCTTCACTATCACACCCACCCCAGCATCTTCACAATCACACACCCCAGCATCTTCACTATCACACCCCAGCATCTTCACTATCACACACCCCAGCATCTTCACTATCACCCCCACCATCTTCACTATCACCCCCACCATCTTCACTATCACACACACCCCAGCATCTTCACTATCACACTCCCCACCATCTTCACTATCACACCCCAGCATCTTCACTATCACACCCCAGCATCTTCACTATCACCCCCACCATCTTCACTATCACACCCCAGCATCTTCACAATCACACTCCCCACCATCTTCACTATCACCCCCAGTATCTTCACTATTACCCCAGCATCTTCACTATCACACCCACCCCAGCATCTTCACAATCACACACCCCAGCATCTTCACTATCACACCCCAGCATCTTCACTATCACACACCCCAGCATCTTCACTATCACCCCCACCATCTTCACTATCACCCCACCATCTTCACTATCACACACACCCCAGCATCTTCACAATCACACACCCCAGCATCTTCACTATCACACCCCAGCATCTTCACTATCACACCCCAGCATCTTCACTATCACACCCCAGCATCTTCACTATCACACCCCAGCATCTTCACTATCACACCCAGCATCTTCACTATCACACTCTCCACCATCTTCACTATCACACCAGCATCTTCACTATCACACCCCAGCATCTTCACTATCACACCCCAGCATCTTCACTATCACACCCCAGCATCTTCACTATCACACCCAGCATCTTCACTATCACACTCTCCACCATCTTCACTATCACCCCAGCATCTTCACTATCACCCCAGCATCTTCACTATCACACCCCAGCATCTTCACTATCACCCCAGCATCTTCACTATCACCCCCAGCATCTTCACTATCACCCCAGCATCTTCACTATCACACCCCAGCATCTTCACCATCACACCCCAGCATCTTCACTATCACCCCCAGCATCTTCACTATCACCCCCAGCATCTTCACTATCACACCCCAGCATCTTCACTATCACACCCCAGCATCTTCACTATCACCCCCAGCTTCTTCACTATCACACCCCAGCATCTTCACTATCACACCCCAGCATCTTCACTATCACACACACCCCAGCATCTTCACTATCACACCCCAGCATCTTGACTATCACACCCCAGCATCTTCACTATCACACCCCAGCATCTTGACTATCACCCCCAGCTTCTTCACTATCACACCCCAGCATCTTCACTATCACACCCCAGCATCTTGACTATCACACCCCAGCATCTTCACTATCACACCCCAGCATCTTCACTATCACCCCCAGCTTCTTCACTATCACACCCAAGCATCTTCACTATCACCCCAGCATCTTCACTATCACACCCCAGCATCTTCACTATCACACCCCAGCATCTTCACTATCACACCCCAGCATCTTGACTATCACACCCCAGCATCTTCACTATCACACCCCAGCATCTTCACTATCACACACACCCCAGCATCTTCACTATCAGACCCCAGCATCTTCACTATCACCCCAGCATCTTAACTATCACACCCCAGCATCTTCACTATCACACCCCAGCATCTTGACTATCACACCCCCCCAGCATCTTGACAGAGATGTGTATGACTGGGGGGATGCTGGGACTCATCAGTTATCATGTCAGTATTGCTGGTGGAACACAGTGTTGATGCGCCAGTGTTTCCTGAATTTAGATAGCAGATGGACCAGTGGGCCGCTTGCCAGGACTATTGTGGGAGGGGCAGGCAGGCAGGCAGGCAGGCAGGCAGGCAGGCAGGCAGCAGGCAGGCAGGCAGGCAGGCAGGCAAGCAAGCAGGCAGGCAGGCAGGCAAGCAAGCAGGCAGGCAGGCAGGCAGGCAGGCAGGCAGGCAGGCAGCAGGCAGGCGGCAGGCAGGCAGGCAGGCAGGCAGGCAGGCAGGCAGGCAGGCAGGCAGGCAGGCAGGCAGGCAGGCAGGCAGGCAGCAGGCAGGCAGGCAGGCAGGCAGGCAGGCAGGCAGGCAGGCAGGCAAGCAGGCAGGCAAGCAGGCAGGAAGGCAGGCAGGAGGCAGGCAGGAGGCAGGCAGGAGGCAGGAGGCAAGCAGCAGGCAGGCAGGCAGGACAGGAGGCAGGCAGGCAGGCAGGCAGGCAGGCAGCAGGCAGGAGGCAGGCAGGCAGGCAGGCAGGCAGCAGGCAAGCAGGCAGGCAGGCAGGCAGGAAGGCAGGCAGGCAGGCAGGCAGGCAGGCAGGCAGCAGGCAGGAAGGCAGGCAGGAGGCAGGCAGGCAGGCAGGCAGGCAGGCAGGCAGGCAGGCAGGCAGGCAAGCAGGCAGGAGGCAGAAGGCAGGCAGGCAGGCAGGAAGGCAGGTAGGCAAGCAGGCAGGAAGGCAGGTAGGCAAGCAGGCAGGAAGGCAGAAAGGCAGGCAGGCAGGCAAGCAGGCAGGAAGGCAGGCAGGCAGGCAGGCAGGCAGGCAGGCAGGCAGGCAGGCAAGCAGGCAGGAAGGAGGCAGGCAGGCAGGCAGGCAGGCAGGCAGGCAGGTAGGCAAGCAGGCAGGAAGGCAGGTAGGCAAGCAGGCAGGAAGGCAGGCAGGCAGGCAGGCAGGCAGGCAGGCAGGCAGGCAAGCAGGCAAGCAGGCAGGCAGACAGGAAGGCAGGCAGGCAGGCAGGCAGGAAGGCAGGCAGGCAGGAAGGCAGGCAGGCAGGCAGGCAGGAAGGCAGGTAGGCAAGCAGGAAGGCAGAAAGGCAGGCAGGCAGGCAGGCAGGCAGGAAGGCAGAAGGCAGGCAGGCAGGCAGGCAGGCAGGCAGGCAGGCAGGCAGGCAGGCAGCAAGGCAAGCAAGCAGGAAGGCAGAAAGGCAGGCAGGCAGGCAGGCAGGCAAGCAGGAAGGCAGACAGGCAAGCAGGCAGGCAGGCAGGCAAGCAGGAAGGCAGAAAGGCAGGCAGGCAGGCAGGCAGGCAAGCAGGAAGGCAGAAAGGCAGGCAGGCAGGCAGGCAGGCAGGCAGGCAGGCAGGCAGGCAGGCAAGCAGACAGGCAGGCAGGCAGGCAGGCAGGCAGGCAGGCAGGCAGGCAGGCAAGCAGACAGGCAGGCAGGCAGGCAGGCAGGCAGGCAGGCAGGAAGGCAGGCAGGCAGGCAGGCAGGCAGGCAGGCAGGCAGGCAGGCAGGCAGGCAAGCAGACAGGCAGGCAGGAAAGCAGGCACGCAGGAAAGCAGGCAGGCAGGCAGGTAGGCAGCCATTATCTCCCATTCCCTTACGGGCTTAGCACTTTCTCGTAACTATGGAGACTTACTAGAAGTCCAAAACTGGAAGGGACTCAACTAGTGGTCTGCCTAGGAAGTATAAGGGTGTGTGGGCTTGTTTAGGGCGTGTTGTGGGCGTATAGTGGGCGTGGGTTGTCATGGGCGTGGGTTGTCATGGGCGTGGGTTGATGGCATGGGCGTGGGAGTGGCCGCCCTTGTGAAATGGATTCACACAATTTCCCGTTCTTGTATTTCCTCGTGACGTCATGCGCCGTGGCGAGTCAATCCTGTGTTTCCCTGCGTCCCGATCCCTGCACCCTGACCTCCTTCACACCCCCGAACGCGTAGACCGCCTCACCACCACCTCTTGCCCCTAAGCGTTATAACGAACGATCGACTCCCTCTTGCGATCATCTCTATCGATCCTACTGGCCGCGGCAAGGTCTTAAGCAAGCAATAGTTGACACATCAACAGGGATTCGAAGGAAAACCAGAGATAAACAAAGTGAAGGCTGGCGAGCGAAATCCCTAGACTTTCCACGGAGATGGCGACCCGTCTGGCTCCTAGTGATGCTCCGGCTCTAGATTTATCCATTATTCTGGCTCTATCTAGAGCTAGGTGGGAGCCTTTGGCTCTCTGATATACCAAGCTGCTAAATATATGCGTATATACCGCTAAAAATGGATAAACAGAGCGAGGGACTGTCCGTGAAGAAACTGGCTTCAATGATCAATTTCCGGAGCAGTTCTAAACTGCGCTTTACCTGGAGGAAAGGTAAGTGACTGGAGGCACTGTCTGGATGCACACTCTGGTGGCACTGTCTGGTTTGATGAGAGGTTTATAAAGGCCAGAGGTGCTACTTAGGGCAGTGTCACCCATCCTGGGAGTGTATATGCTATTATGAAGGCAGTGTTGGACAGTGACACAGCATTGGACAGTGACACACAACCTTGAAGACAGTGTTGGACAGTGACACTCAACCGTGAAGACAGTGTTGGACAGTGACACAGCCTTGAAGACAGTGTTGGACAGTGACACACAACCTTGAAGACAGTGATGGACAGTGACACTCAACCGTGAAGACAGTGTTGGACAGTGACACGGCCTTTAAGACAGTGTTGGACAGTGACACACAACCTTGAAGACAGTGTTGGACAGTGACACTCAACCATGAAGACAGTGTTGGACAGTGACACACAGCCTTGAAGACAGTGTTGGACAGTGACACAGCCTTGAAGACAGTGTTGGACAGTGACACAGCCTTGAAGACAATGTTGGACAGTGACACACAGCCTTGAAGACAGTGTTGGACAGTGACACACAGCCTTGAAGACAGTGTTGGACAGTGACACTCAACCTTGGAAACAGTATTGGACAGGGACATTCTACCATGAAGACAGTGTTGGACAGTGACACTCAACCATTAAGGCAGTATTGGTCAGTGACACTCAACCATTAAGGCAGTATTGGACAGTGACACTCAACCATTAAGACAATGTTGGACAGTGACACTCAACCATTAAGGCAGTATTGGAGAGTGACACTCAAACATTAAGGCAGTATTGGACAGTGACACTCAAACATTAAGGCAGTATTGGACAGTGACAGTGTCACTGTTTACAGACCATGTAGAGTCATTCCCTTGAATGACTCTACACTGACTTCCTCCTCATTTCTGCTGCATTGCAACCTCCTGATGATCTGTTGATTGCAACACGAAAGGCCTAGAGCTATCATTCAACTCCCCCTGTGGTGGTTTTGTATCTTGTATCACTTGTGTGTGTGTGTGTGTGTGTGTGTGTGTGTGTGTGTGTGTGTGTGTGTGTGTGTGTGTGTGTGTGTGTGAGAGAGAGAGAGAGAGAGAGAGAGAGAGAGAAAGAGAGACAGACGTCAATATTTATTGTTTTTCAATAATTCCAGCACTGGTTCAGCAATTGTTGTACCTGGTCCATCACACTCACAAAGTACCTAGGTGCGGTCCAAGTTTTCCAGATGGTCCAGTGAGGGGTGAGGAAGGTGTGGCCAGGTGACAGGTGTGCCTTAGAAAAGGTTGTAGGCACAAATGACCTATACATCCTCAGCATTTCTATCCTTCATAGGCCTAACATTTCTATCCTAAGGCCTATAGTCCTGTTTGGTTTGGTTTCAACACCTGTGTTATTGTTACAGTGGTTTAACAGTTGTTAGCTAACACCTGCAGCAGGTATTAAGGAGCTTAGCGGTTAAAGGAGATATGCTCTCTCTCTCTCTCTCTCTCTCAGTCATGATAGTAGGTGGTCAGTACCTCAGTCATGATAGTAGATGGTCAGTACCTCAGTTATGATAGTAGGTGGTCAGTACCTCAGTCATGATAGTAGGTGGTCAGTACCTCAGTCATGATAGTAGGTGGTCAGTACCTCAGTCATGATAGTAGGTGGTCAGTACCTCAGTCATGATAGTAGGTGGTCAGTACCTCAGTTATGATAGTAGGTGGTCAGTACCTCAGTCATGATAGTAGATGGTCAGTACCTCAGTTATGATAGTAGGTGGTCAGTACCTCAGTCATGATAGTAGGTGGTCAGTACCTCAGTTATGATAGTAGGTGGTTAGTACCTCAGTCATGATAGTAGGTGGTCAGTACCTCAGTCATGATAGTAGGTGGTCAGTACCTCAGTCATGATAGTAGGTGGTCAGTACCTCAGTCATGATAGTAGATGGTCAGTACCTCAGTTATGATAGTAGGTGGTCAGTACCTCACTCATGATAGTAGATGGTCAGTACCTCAGTTATGATAGTAGGTGGTCAGTACCTCAGTCATGATAGTAGGTGGTCAGTACCTCAGTCATGATAGTAGGTGGTCAGTACCTCAGTCATGATAGTAGGTGGTCAGTACCTCAGTCATGATAGTAGGTGATCAGTACCTCAGTCATGATAGTAGGTGGTCAGTACCTCAGTCATGATAGTAGGTGGTCAGTACCACAGTCATGATAGTAGTTGGTCAGTACCTCAGTCATGATAGTAGGTGGTCAGTACCTCAGTCATGATAGTAGGTGGTCAGAACCACAGTCATGATAGTAGGTGGTCAGTACCTCAGTCATGATAGTAGGTGGTCAGTACCTCAGTCATGATAGTAGGTGGTCAGTATCTCAGTCATGATAGTAGGTGGTCAGTACCTCAGTCATGATAGTAGGTGGTCAGTACCTCAGTCATAATAGTAGGTGGTCAGTATCTCAGTTATGATAGTAGGTGGTTAGTCCCTCAGTCATGATAGTAGGTGGTCAGTACCTCAGTCATGATAGTAGGTGGTCAGTACCACAGTCATGATAGTAGGTGGTCAGTCCCTCAGTCATGATAGTAGGTGGTCAGTACCTCAGTCATGATAGTAGGTGGTCAGTACCTCAGTCATGATAGTAGGTGGTCAGTCCCTCAGTCATGATAGTAGAGGGTCAGTACCTCAGTCATGATAGTAGGTGGTCAGTACCTCAGTCATGATAGTAGGTGGTCAGTACCTCAGTCATGATAGTAGGTGGTCAGTACCTCAGTCATGATAGTAGGTGGTCAGTACCTCAGTCATGATAGTAGGTGGTCAGTATCTCAGTCATGATAGTAGGTGGTCAGTACCTCAGTCATGATAGTAGGTGGTCAGTACCTCAGTCATGATAGTAGGTGGTGAGTACCTCAGTCATGATAGTAGGTGGTCAGTACCTCAGTCATGATAGTAGGTGATCAGTACCTCAGTCATGATATTAGGTGGTCAGTACCTCAGTCATGATAGTAGGTGGTCAGTACCTCAGTCATGATAGTAGGTGGTCAGTACCTCAGTCATGATAGTAGGTGGTGAGTACCTCAGTCATGATAGTAGGTGGTGAGTACCTCAGTCATGATAGTAGGTGGTCAGTACCTCAGTCATGATAGTAGGTGGTCAGTACCTCAGTCATGATAGTAGGTGGTCAGTACCTCAGTCATGATAGTAGGTGGTCAGTACCTCAGTCATGATAGTAGGTGGTCAGTACCTCAGTCATGATAGTAGGTGGTCAGTACCTCAGTCATGATAGTAGGTGGTCAGTCCCTCAGTCATGATAGTAGATGGTCAGTACCTCAGTCATGATAGTAGTGGTAGTACCTCAGTCATGATAGTAGGTGGTAGTACCTCAGTCATGATAGTAGGTGGTGAGTACCTCAGTCATGATAGTAGGTGGTCAGTACCTCAGTCATGATAGTAGGTGGTCAGTACCTCAGTCATGATAGTAGGTGCAGTACCTCAGTCATGATCAGTAGGTGGTCAACCTCAGTCATGATAGTAGGTGGTCAGTACCTCAGTTATGATAGTAGGTGGTCAGTACCTCAGTCATGATAGTAGGTGGTCAGTATCTCAGTCATGATAGTAGGTGGTGAGTACCTCAGTCATTATAGTAGGTGGTCAGTACCTCAGTCATGATAGTAGGTGGTGAGTACCTCAGTCATGATAGTAGGTGGTCAGTACCTCAGTCATGATAGTAGGTGGTCAGTACCTCAGTCATGATAGTAGGTGGTCAGTACCTCAGTCATGATAGTAGATGTCATACCTCAGTTATGATAGTAGGTGGTCAGTACACCAGTCATGATAGTAGTGGTCAGTACTCAGTATGATAGTAGGTGGTCAGTACCTCAGTCATGATAGTAGGTGGTCAGTACCTCAGTCATGATAGTAGGTGGCAGTACCTAGTCATGATAGTAGGTGGTCAGTCCTCAGTCATGATAGTAGGTGATCAGTCCTCAGTCATGATAGTAGGTGGTCAGTACCTCAGTCATGATAGTAGGTGGTCAGACCACAGTCATGATAGTAGTGGTCAGTACCTCAGTCATGATAGTAGGTGGTCAGTACCTCAGTCATGATAGTAGGTGGTCAGAACCCAGTCATGATAGTAGGTGGTCAGTACCTCAGTCATGATAGTAGGTGGTCAGTACCTCAGTCATGATAGTAGGTGGTCAGTATCTCAGTCATGATAGTAGGTGTCAGTACCTCAGTCATGATAGTGATGGTCAGTACCTCAGTCATGATAGTAGGTGGTCAGTACCTCAGTCCATGATATAGTGGTCATACCCAGTCATGATAGTAGGTGGTCAGTCCCTTTCGAACGTAATTGAAGCCTCGACCACTTGACCGACCACTTGACCGACCACTTGACCGACCACTTGACCGACCACTTGACAGGTTATTTTAAGAGTGCATTGTGGAGAGTGTAAGAAGCTGTTGGGGGGGGGGTCAGCGCCCCCGCGGCCCGGTCCAGGACCAGTCTTTACTGGCCCCTTTGAAGAGGGAAGCCTGTTGACTTAAAGAAGTGAATTTAGGCCCAATTTAAACCACAATAACCCAGGTTAACCCAGGATAACCCATGATAACCCAGGGTAATATGGGATAACCCAGGTTAAACAAGGATAATAGAGGTTAACCCAGGATAACCCAGGTTATCCCAGGATAACCCATGATAACCCAGTTAAATATGGGATAACCCAGGTTAAACAAGGATAATAGAGGTTAACCCAGGATAACCCAGGTTAACCCAGGTTATCCCAGGATAACCCATGATAACCCAGTTAAATATGGGATAACCCAGGTTAAACAAGGATAATAGAGGTTAACCCAGGATAACCCAGGTTATCCCAGGATAACCCATGATAACCCAGTTAAATATGGGATAACCCAGGTTAAGCAAGGATAATCCAGGTTATCCCAGGATAACCCAGGGTAATACGCTATAAGCCAGGATAACCCAAGTTAACCAAGGATAATCCAGGTTAACCCAGGTTATTCCAGGATAACCCAGGGTAATACGCTATAAGCCAGGTTAACCCAGGATAACCCAGATTAACCATGGATAACCCAGGTTAACCCAGGATAATCCAGGTTAACCCGGTAAAGTGTAACTTAATTTCAATGTGTTTACGTTCATGTTAGTAGTGTTGACTGACAGCCATGTTGCTGACAGTTTGTGACTGACAGCCATGTTGCTGACAGTTTGTGACTGACAGCCATGTTGCTGACAGTTTGTGACTGACAGCCATGTTGCTGACAGTTTGTGACTGACAGCCATGTTGCTGACAGTTTGTGACTGACAGCCATGTTGCTGACAGTTTGTGACTGACAGCCATGTTGCTGACAGTTTGTGACTGACAGCCATGTTGCTGACAGTTTGTGACTGACAGCCATGTTGCTGACAGTTTGTGACTGATAGTCATGTTGCTGACAGTCTGTGACTGATAGTCATGTTGCTGACAGTTTGTGACTGATAGTCATGTTGCTGACAGTATGTGGGTGACAGCCATGTTGCTGACAGTTTGTGACTGATAGTCATGTTGCTGACAGTTTGTGACTGACAGCCATGTTGCTGACAGTTTGTGACTGACAGCCATGTTGCTGACAGTTTGTGACTGACAACCATGTTGCTGACAGTTTGTGACTGACAGCCATGTTGCTGACAGTTTGTGACTGACAGCCATGTTGCTGACAGTTTGTGACTGATAGTCATGTTGCTGACAGTTTGTGACTGATAGTCATGTTGCTGACAGTTTGTGACTGACAGCCATTTTGCTGACAGTTTGTGACTGACAGCCATGTTGCTGACAGTTTGTGACTGATAGTCATGTTGCTGACAGTTTGTGACTGACAGCCATGTTGCTGACAGTTTGTGACTGACAGTCATGTTGCTGACAGTTTGTGACTGACAGCCATGTTGCTGACAGTTTGTGACTGATAGTCATGTTGCTGACAGTTTGTGACTGATAGTCATGTTGCTGACAATTTGTGACTGATAGTCATGTTGCTGACAGTATGTGGGTGACAGCCATGTTGCTGACAGTTTGTGACTGATAGTCATGTTGCTGACAGTTTGTGACTGACAGCCATGTTGCTGACAGTTTGTGACTGACAGCCATGTTGCTGACAGTTTGTGACTGACAACCATGTTGCTGACAGTTTGTGACTGACAGCCATGTTGCTGACAGTTTGTGACTGACAGCCATGTTGCTGACAGTTTGTGACTGATAGTCATGTTGCTGACAGTTTGTGACTGACAGCCATGTTGCTGACAGTTTGTGACTGATAGTCATGTTGCTGACAGTTTGTGACTGACAGCCATGTTGCTGACAGTTTGTGACTGACAGCCATATTGCTGACAGTTTGTGACTGACAGCCATGTTGCTGACAGTTTGTGACTGATAGTCATGTTGCTGACAGTTTGTGACTGATAGTCATGTTGCTGACAGTATGTGGGTGACAGCTATGTTGCTGACACCTGTCCCGTGTAAGTAAGTTTATTCAGGTATACACAAATACATACATTATCATACATAGCAGCATATGTGTAGAGAACCTCCGGGATAACCCAAAAAAGTCAGACAGAGTGACTTATTTCCATTGGGGTTGGCTGGTAGCCATGTTGCTGACACCTGCCCCTTGTAGGCTGGATGATAGCCATGTTGCTGACACCTGCCTCTTGCAGGTTGGCTGGTACTCATGTTGCTGACACCTGTTCCTTTTAGGGTGGCTGGTAGCCATATGGCTGACACCTGTCCCTTATAGGTTGGGTGGTAACTATGTGGCTGTCATTCCTACCTGCCGTTTCATCTGTTGACATACCAGGCATCATTCTCCTAGTTTTTTGTTATTGCTATTCGTCCTGCCTTATAATCCTCTACTCTCTCTGTTTACCTGTTAAGCCAGATTTGTCGTGTTTCCTGTTTATCTGTTACACTTGCCATACTTCCTCTGTTACCGTTAGCTTTGAAGATTTTGTTCAGATTTCTAAACTAGGAGGTTAGTAATATAAGTTACCAACATAGGTTAGTAACTTAGTATAACCTTGAAGCATGTGTAGAGTGCCAGAGCTCTAGGTCTCTCGCGTCGCAATCAACACTAATCCAGCTAGGAATAACTAAGACATTAATAATCACCCTCCTCCTGTTCTTCTGCCTCTCTTCTTCCTCCTGTTCTACCTCTCCTCTTTCTCCATTTCTTATTCTTCTACCTCTCCTCTTCCTCCTGTTCTGCCTCTCTTCTTCCTCCTTCTCCTCCTGTTTTTCCTTCTCCTCTTCCAGTTCTTCCTCCTCCTCCTCCTCCTCCTCCTAGGTCTCCTACACTTACCAGAGTTTCTGCTAAAACTAACGTTTTCTCTCATACTCTCATAAAAGAAAACGAAATCTTTAAGACGGGATAACTTCTTTATTTTTAACAAAAGGCGAACAAAAATTAAATTAGAATTTATAATGAATCAGTGTTGGTAGTTAATCACCTATGAGTTCCATAAATCTTCTTCGGTAGTTAGAAATATTAATTACTGTCTCTAATGAGACACATAATTACATTATTAAATGAGTAATTAGGAATTTATAGCATTGAAGGATCAGTACACTGAGAGGTGTATATACACTGAGAGGTGTATATCTCAGTGAATATACACTGAGAGGTGTATATCTCAATGTATATACACTGGTAGTTTACATTAATCAGTATTTTAGGTATTAAAGTATTCTTGACTGGTGGTGTACAGGTGATATGCAGCCTTAATAACCCTCGTGTAGTAGATAGACTTTAAACCCCATTAACCAACCAACCAGTCTTAATGACCCACGTGTAGTAGATAGACTTTAAACCCCATTACCTAACAAAGCATTTCAGACACACACTGGTGGTCTGGTGGCTAAAGCTCTCGCTTCACACGGCGAGGGCCTGGGTTCGATTCCCAGCCAAGGCAGAAACATTGGGCGTGTTTCTTTACACCTGTTGTCTATGTTCCCCATCAGTAAAATGGGTACCTGGGTGTTAGTCGACTGGTGTGAGTCGCATCCTGGGACACTGACCTAATCTGCCCGAAATGCTCAGCATAACAAGGGACTTTCTATATAGTAGTATGTCACTGATGTCAGCTAGGCCTGTATACCATGTACTTGTAGTAAATAAATATATTATTACACACATACACACCATTGCTATTTTTGGTATATGTGAATAACATGATGGAAGGGATAGACTCAGAAGTGTCCCTGTTCCCAGATGATGTGAAGTTAATGAGGAGAATTAGATCAGATGAGGATCAGGCAGGACTACAAAGAGACCTGGACAGGCTGGACACGTGGTCCAGCAACTGGCTTCTCGAGTTTAACCCCGCTAAATGCAAAGTCATGAAGATCGGGGAAGGGCAAAGAAGACCACAGACAGAGTATAGGCTAGGTGGCCAAAGACTGGAAACCTCACTCAAGGACAAAGATCTTGGGATGAGTATAACACCGAGCACGTCTCCGGAAGCACACATCAACCAGATACACACACAACCCGCACATGGAAGAGAGGAGCTTACGACGACGTTTCGGTCCGACTTGGACCATTTACAAAGTCACACTAACACAAGGAACAGGTAGAAGGGGTAATATATAGGCCAGCAGACAGGGGAGGGCACAAGAAAGTGGTGGAGGAGTAATAGTGGAAGTAGTAGTGGTAGTGGAAGTAGTAGTGGAAGTAGTAGTAGTGGAGTCAGTCATATTCTAGGAAAGAGGAGCACTGCAATAAAGCTGGCGGCCAGCATAGGGTAAGGACAAGAACACAGAGGGGAAAAAAATGAAAATAAAATAAAGAAGGACAAATAGAAGGCAAAAGAAAGAAAACCCAGAGGAGAAAAAAGAAAGAGGAGAAGGGGGAAGAGATAGAAGGGGAAGGAATCAGATTAAGTCACGGGTGTTCTGAAGTTTGGAGCATTTAACAATGTAATGGGAGAGAAAAGCATCAACAGAGACAAAGCCACGACTAAGATTCATACAGGGAAAGTTGTGTATAAGGGGGGATTCAACCAGGCAGCGACTATGAAAGTTGGATGTAGGGTAGACAGTTTTAGCAGAAGACCAATCAATGGGATGACTGTGATCTCTGACATGACAGAAAAGAGCATTATTAGTGTCAGCAAGCCTAACACTATTTTTGTGCTCCCTGAGTCTGTCAGAAAGAGATCGGCCAGTTTTCTCCTTGTATTTGTCCTTCTTTATTTTATTTTCATCATTTCCCCCCCCCCCTCTGTGTTGTCCTTACCCTATGTGGTCCGCCAGCTTTATTGCAGTGCTCCTCTTTCCTAGAATATGACTGACTCCACTACTACTACTTCCACTACTACTTCCACTACCACTACTACTTCCACTATTACTCCTCCACCACTTTCTTGTGCCCTTCCCTGTCTGCTGGCCTATATATTACCCCTTCTACCTGTTCCTTGTGTTAGTGTGACTTTGTAAATGGTCCAAGTCGGACCGAAACGTCGTCGTAAGCTCCTCTCTTCCATGTTGTGTGTGTATTGTTCCAGTCACGGTATTGTGCCTTTTTTGTTATCAACCAGATAACTGCTGCAGCATGTGGGCGCCTGGCAAACCTGAGAATAGCGTTCCGATACCTTAGTAAGGAATCGTTCAAGACACTGTACACCATATACGTCAGGCCCATACTTGAGTATGCAGCACCAGTTTGGAACCCACACCTGGTCAAGCACGTCAAGAAATTAGAGAAAGTGCAAAGGTTTGCAACATGGTTAGTTCCGGACCTAAGGGAAATGTTCTACGAAGAAAGGTTAAGGGAAATCGGCCTGACAACACTGGAGGACAGAAGGGTTAGGAGAGACATGATAACGACATACAAAATACTGCGTAGAATAGATAAGGTGGACAGAGACAGGATGTTCCAGAGAGGGGACACAGAAACAAGAGGTCACAGTTGGAAGTTGAAGACTCAGACGAGTCAAAGGGATGTTAGGAAGCATTTCTTCAGCCACAGAGTAGTCAGGAAGTGGAATAGAGTAGAGAAAGATATAGTGGAGGCAGGAACCATACACAGTTTTAAGACGAGGTATGATAAAGCTCATGGAGCAGGTAGAGCAGAGACCCAGTAGCGGACAGCGAAGAGGCGGGGCCAGGAGCTATGTCTCGACCCCTGCAACCACAATTAGGTGAATACAATTAGGTGAGTACACACAACACACACACCACACACACACAACACACACACAAAACACAC
>WNWK01012974.1:0-20000 GCA_009830355.1 Cherax destructor
GGCAGGCAGCGGAGGGACGGCAGGCAGTCAGGGGAGGCGGCGTCAGGAGGGAGGCAGGCAGCGGAGGGATGGCAGGCAGCAGGAGGGAGGCAGGCGCAGGAGGGACGGCGGCAGCAGGAGGGAGGCGGCAGCGGGGAGGGAGGCGGCGTCAGGAGGAGGCAGGCAGCAGGAGGGAGGAGGCAGCAGGAGGGATGGCAGGGACAGGAGGGATGGCAGGCACGCGGACAGGAGGGAAGAAGGACAGACAGGCTGTCAAATCCTCAATCTTCCCTCCTCTCTCTCTCTCTCTCTCTCTCTTCTCTCTCTCTCTCTCTCTCTCCTTTCTCTCTTCTCTCTCTCTCTCTCACTTCCCCTTGCCTCTGAAATTGAATAAACAGAAGTAAAATGAGAGGAAGAACATGTGTGTGGGAGAGTGTGAGGGAGGAGGGAGGAGGGGGTGTGGGAGTGTGGGAAGTGTGAGGGAGGAGAGTGTGAGTGAGAGTGTGAGGGAGAGTGTGAGGAAAGTGTAAGGGAGAGTGTGAGGGAAAGTGTAAGGGAGAGTGTGAGGGGAAACTGTGAGGGAAAGTGTGAGGGGAGAGTGGAGAGTGACACTCATGGTTCTGTGAGTGAAACATGATTCAACATCATTAACTCAGTATTCACTCTCTGTGAGCTGCATGGCAACGAATTCCCATTCCAGTGTTCCACAGCTCCATTGTAGTCGTTGGTCCACTGTCCCAATGACCTGTTGGTTCATTGTTCCATTGACCTGATGGTCCACTGTTCCAGTGACCCGTTGGTCCATTGTTCCATTGACCTGATGGTCCACTGTTCCAGTGACCCGTGGGTCCATTGTTCCATTGATCCGCTGGTCAGGTTGCTTCCCTGAAAGGGACACAATGTGTATTATGTATATTTGATGCATATTATCTTTCATATAATTTTATATTGCTGATATTTTCATTAATAGCTAAAATGAAAATATCTTGTCATTAGGTAGGATATAACATTGACACTTCGCAGTGCTCACTGTTCCAGAGTTGTGGTTGGCTGTCTGCATTGGTAAAGTGCTTGCTAACTATCAGTTCGATTGTTTACCTGTCGGCAGTACCAGGGAGAGTCACGTGATATCACCTGATGTGAGGCCTGGAGTCGAGAAATCGCTCTCTAAAGCTGGTCATCGCTCGACCAGCACCTCTCTCCATCTCTCCAGGGATCTCTCTTGTCTCTGGCTGTTTGTTCGTTATTTAGACTCTGTTTTGGTAGAGTATGGTTTCCTGGTGAGTCAAAACATGCTTCTTGTAACTCACAGGCATTGTTCAGACTTAGTGATTGTTGACATTTTGCTGAGGTTGTGTCATAATGGCACTCTAAGTCAACCCAGGTCCCAACCTAAAGCTACAGATCTATTTTGGAGTGGCATCTACTCACCGTCGTAGTCGGGGATTTGGTTATGCTGAACTTAGATTCAGTATTAAGATAGTTTTGTGACTTTATGGAGGATCTGCTGATGGTCCCCAGTTAGGGTCGTTATTCTGTCTCCTTGTTCCTGACGTTGTGCTGTGCTTGTTACAGTGTTGTTGTTGGCGAATGATTAGTCATATTGTTCAAGCAAGCTGTTTGATTGCCTTGTTGGTCAAGAAGATAGATTATTTGAGGATGTTTAATCAGTCACTGTTTAAGTTAAGCAAGTCTAGTCTTATTGAGACATAACGAATAACTTTGAACACAGCACACATTGTCACACACACCCTTGTATATGATGGTATTTTTATAATTGATAACAACGCACCAGACGGTACTTAGGAGTCATGATGATATGAAATGTGCCTTCAGCACTATACTACTATATGTACAATTTAACTTTGCACTGAAGAAAGTGTGAAACTTTATCCTAAATTATATAAAATTCATTTACTTTGATGCACCTAGAAACTGTTAATAAAATACATTTCTATTTCGTTAGTATCCTATCAGCTGCAGTCCTAAACGCTATTAAAATTATCATAATTTTAAAGGATAACTGGACCAGAATACTTTCTGACTACTTGTTACAAAAACCAGAAACAGGTTGAATGCAAAAGGGGGAGACCTAGTATTCTCTGGAGATGTCTATACTTTATAGATATCGTCTTTTTGTAATGGTCCGTTGTTCCATTGACCTGTTGGTCCACTTCTTCATTGACCTGTTGATGCATTGTTCCAATTGTTCATTGTCGAGCACCGTGACGCTGACACCTTGCACACTTAAATTCAAGTTTAGACACAGGAGAAAACGTCTGTCTCTTGGTCAGCTGTTGTAGTCAGTGTTTATCTTTGTAGACGAGAAGACAACTACACTGAGTTTACCACATCTCATTTCAAAGTCTATTATATTATTAATGATAAACTGTACTGACAAGTACATGAATAAGACACAGGTGCAACGTTTGGTTATCTTTATTTACCGTAATGTTTCGCCCAGTAAAGATACCCGAGTGCTGCATACGTCTCTCTTTCAGCAAAAAAAGAAATGCTTACCACAAGGTTGGGGTGCGCGGCACCGTGGGCGGACGCAGCGCACTTCAGTGGGGGGCCGTGGGGACGCAGCGCACTTCAGTGGGCGTGACGCAGCGCACTTCAGTGGGCGTGACGCAGCGCACTTCAGTGGGCGTGACAGTAGCGCACTTCGGGGCGTGACGCGCGCACTTCAGTGGGCGTGACGCAGCGCACTTCAGTGGGCGTGACGAAGGGGAGCGCGCACTTCAGTGGGCGTGACAGTAGCGCACTTCAGTGGGCGTGACGCAGCGCACTTCAGGCGCAGGATCGTCATGATCGCTGCACGTCACATTCTACAGAGTAAACTTCCGTGAGAGTAGTGGACGACTCACGAAATCGTAATGACACGATTCAAACAAACCATACCACGGGTGGGGTTCGAACCCCGGTCAAAGAGTCTCAAAACTCCAGACCGTCGCGTAAGCCAGCTAGCTTCAATAAGATTCATCCAACTAGGTACGTATTTTCTACACCATAGGAAGGTTAGCATAGGCACCACTTGTCCACAAATGCAAGTTTTACAGACGAATCTCTCGCTGTGGCCCAGTGGCTTACGCGACGGTCTGGGTTTTAACTCTTGCCACCAACCCCCCCGGTATGGTTTTTTGTGGGCCTTTGACAAAGTTTACCATTTCCACCGCGTGGAAGAGATCACAATAAAAGGCCTGATTTGCAAATATGTAAAAATTCCAGTGAAATTACTAAATACAAGCTGAGAGCTTTCATGTGTTTACATATCTTCAGAGGAACAGGAAGAAGAGGCAAGAGAAGCAGATTTTAATGTTAAACCCTGAGGTGACACCTCCCGAGAAGGTGACACCTCATCACCTCAGTTATGTTCATCTGGCATGTTTGTAGTAGCCAGGTCCCTATATCCTTGATGTCGCACTGTATCCAGGACACTGATGGAGCGACTGTACTGATAGTAACTTACAAGTGCTGTTCAAGGTTTTCCCCCGACACTGACGTCTGTCTCTCTATCAGTACTCAACCTCTCACAGCGCTCCCACTCGATTCCATTTGCCCCAAAAAAAAAATAGATTAAATTAAAAATTTGTTCTTTTGTACTAGTGGCCAGCGGCCGACAAAAATAAAAAATCATCATGACCTGTACACTCAAATAAGTAACAACCATAAACTGAAAGATTCCTGTCCCGATGTAGAACCTCCGTGCACTCACAATTTGCAGTGAGTAAAACTCACCCGTTTTGATACGACGAACTAGTTGGCAGAGAATATTTTCTGACATGCTATCAGTGCAGTGAACCACAGTATTGTTAGGAAGAGATTGTATCCAGCCTTTTTCAAGCAGATTTTTCCCCCTGTGCATGCAGGTTACCATATCTTTTGCAACCGGCCATCGTACATTTTCTGCTATCGTGAGTAGCCGTGATGAATCTGAGAAAATTTCATTTACCATTCTGTAGGTGCAGCTTTTACCTGGTAAATGAATGTGGTGTTTTACCACGGTGTGGGAGTCAAGTACAATATCTGTCCATATGTATTCTGCTATATAAACATTGTCTCTCAGCCCACAGCAGGATTCGAACCTACACCTCTGCATAAAAGTAGTGTTTATTAGTAAAAGGACATAAGTGCAACTAATGCGACATTTTATTGCGGCAACGTTTCGCTCTCCAGGATCTTTGTCGAAGCCGGTAACGCCTTGCTTACTCCTGGCCCATCTCTTGGTAGACTTTCACTGGCAAACCCCACCTACCAGTGGCAATGCCTTCGTCTGCTCACCTGACGCAGGTATATAAGCGACAATCTTACTTCCTGTGCTTCAGAGTCTTCAGGACTACGGTGCTCTTCAACTCCAAGGCTGAGAAGTAGATGTCTCATCTTTACCGCAGTTCTACATCACATGTGCCCTTGTATTCCACTGATAAAGCCACTAGAGGGCGAAACGTCTACAATAAAGATACCCAGATGTTGCATGTGTCTAATTCTTTGCTGAGAGTAACATTGTTTGAGTCTGTGGACTGTGTCACAGTGAATAAGCTAGGGTTCTGGCAGGGAATTACTGTGTCAGAGAGTGTCAGATACAGTGTCAGACAGTGTCAGTGCGTCAGACAGTGTCAGTGCGTCAGACAGTGTCAGTGCGTCAGACAGTGTCAGTGCGTCAGACAGTGTCAGTGCGTCAGACAGTGTCAGTGCGTCAGACAGTGTCAGTGCGTCAGACAGTGTCAGTGCGTCAGACAGTGTCAGTGCGTCAAAGTGTCAGTCGTCAGACAGGTCAGTCTTTCTGGCTGCCTTGTCCTCGTCCGTGTATCTTATCTCTCTCTCACTTATTTATCAAAGCTTCTCAATAATATTTTTCCACGTCATTTTCGGAATTATTTACCTCAATCTCCTTTCACTCTTTCTGAAAACCTTTCGTCAACTCCTGCGCTATTTCCTATTTACTTCGTAATATTTCTCCCACTTTTTTTGGGAGGGGGGAAGGTGAGACGTCCTGTTTAATTCTGCTTTCCTACGTGTTGCCTGTGTTGCCTGTGTTGCCTGTGTTGCCTGTGTTGCCTGTGTTGCCTGTGTTGCCTGTGTTGCCTGTGTTGCCTGTGTTGCCTGTGTTGCCTGTGTTACCTGTGTTGCCTGTGTTACCTGTGTTGCCTGTGTTGCCTGTGTTACATGTGTTGCCTGTGTTACATGTGTTGCCTGTGTTGCCTGTGTTACATGTGTTGCCTGTGTTGCCTGTGTTGCCTGTGTTGCCTGTGTTGCATGTGTTGCCTGTGTTGCCTGTGTTGCCTGTGTTACATGTGTTTGCTTGTCTGTCTCCACTGCAACATTTCATTGCCAGTTGATCCCCTGAAATATTCGTTCACGTCTAAATACATTGATGTCGTCCAGTCAACTCTGTTGGTATTTTCCTTGTTCATGTGGCAAGTTGTACCTTGTACCTTGACTAGTAATGTTTTTACTGTGTGTGTGTGTGTGTGTTCTCCGTGTGTGTGTGTGTGTGTGTGTGTGTGTGTGTGTGTTGTGCGAGTAAAGTGTACACACTCAACAATTCAGTATCACTCTTAGGCACACTGGGCTGCTGGTTCACTTTGTCCCAGGTACTGAGGGGTTCATGGTTCACTTTGTCCCAGGCACTGAGGGGGTTCATGGTTCACTCTACTCTAGGCACTAAGGGGGTTCATGGTTCACTCTGTGTTAGGCACTGAGGGGGGTTCATGATTCACTCTACTCCAGGCATGAACCAGTGAACCCAGGTTGGAACCTTCAATGACTCTCACAATAGAACAGTGTTACCAGTTCCACCAGAACTGCTGTTTGCACTTCCGCTCTCTCCGGAATTTTTGGTAACGAAGCAAGTCTTGTCATGTATAGATCGTGTTGTGGCGAATGAGGAAGTAGGGGAGAGACGAGGGAAAATAATAGAGGGAAGGGGTGAGTGGAGGGAAAGGAAAGAGAATAGTGAAGGGGTGAGGTGTAGGAGAGAGTGTAAAAGAGGAGAGTGATGGAGTAGTGTGGGTGAGGCTGGACTCTACTTTCTCCCACCTCTACTCTGCCAAACTTTAATAGTGTAACTTCACTAATGGCCTCCGTGTGAGCGTCTCCATCTTGCTTGTTGGGGGAGGATGGAGAGAGGAAGGGATGAGGGAGGGAGATAATTATTATTTTGTATTGTTGCTGATATAAAATATATATATATATATATATATATATATATATATATATATATATATATATATATATATATATATATATATATATATATATATGTTTAGGATTTGCAATAGTTTTTCTCTCTCAAATCACATTAGCCAGCGTGGAGGAGTAACACGAGAATGATAATACTCTGATCTGGCACTACTGCAGTCATACTGCTGTGTTGTCATTACTGCAGTGTTACTGCTGTGTTGCCACTACTGCAGTCATACTGCTGTGTTGCCACTACTGCAGTGTTACTGCTGTGTTGTCACTACTGCAGTGTTACTGCTGTGTTGTCACTACTGCAGTGATACTGCTGTGTTGGCACTACTGCAGTGTTACTGCTGTGTTGCCACTACTGCAGTGTTACTGCTTGTTGCCACTACTGCAGTGTTACTGCTGTGTTGTCACTACTGCAGTGTTACTGCTGTGTTGTCACTACTGCAGTGTTACTGCTGTGTTGTCACTACTGCAGTGTTACTGCTGTGTTGCCACTACTGCAGTGTTACTGCTGTGTTGTCACTACTGCAGTGTTACTGCTGTGTTGTCACTACTGCAGTGTTACTGCTGTGTTGTCACTACTGCAGTGATACTGCTGTGTTGGCACTACTGCAGTGTTACTGCTGTGTTGCCACTACTGCAGTGTTACTGCTGTGTTGCCACTACTGCAGTGTTACTGCTGTGTTGTCACTACTGCAGTGTGACTGCTGTGTTGTCACTACTGCAGTGTTACTGCTGTGTTGCCACTACTGCAGTGTTACTGCTGTGTTGTCACTACTGCAGTGTTACTGCTGTGTTGCCACTACTGCAGTGTTACTGCTGTGTTGCCACTACTGCAGTGTTACTGCTGTGTTGTCACTACTGCAGTGTTACTGCTGTGTTGTTACTACTGCAGTGATACTGCTGTGTTGGCACTACTGCAGTGTTACTGCTGTGTTGTCACTACTGCAGTCATACTGCAGTGTTGTCACTACTGCAGTGTTACTGCTGTGTTGTCACTACTGCAGTGATACTGCTGTGTTGGCACTACTGCAGTGTTACTGCTGTGTTGCCACTACTGCAGTGTTACTGCTGTGTTGTCACTACTGCAGTGTTACTGCTGTGTTGCCACTACTGCAGTGATACTGCTGTGTTGTCACTACTGCAGTGTTACTGCTGTGTTGTCACTACTGCAGTGTTACTGCTGTGTTGTCACTACTGCAGTGTTACTGCTGTGTTGCCACTACTGCAGTGTTACTGCTGTGTTGCCACTACTGCAGTGTTACTGCTGTGTTGCCACTACTGCAGTGTCACTGCTGTGTTGTCACTACTGCAGTGTTACTGCTGTGTTGTCACTACTGCAGTGTTACTGCTGTGTTGTCACTACTGCAGTGTTACTGCTGTGTTGCCACTACTGCAGTGATACTGCTGTGTTGTCACTACTGCAGTGTTACTGCTGTGTTGTCACTACTGCAGTGTTACTGCTGTGTTGTCACTACTGCAGTGTTACTGCTGTGTTGCCACTACTGCAGTGTTACTGCTGTGTTGTCACTACTGCAGTGTTACTGCTGTGTTGTTACTACTGCAGTGATACTGCTGTGTTGGCACTACTGCAGTGTTACTGCTGTGTTGTCACTACTGCAGTCATACTGCAGTGTTGTCACTACTGCAGTGTTACTGCTGTGTTGTCACTACTGCAGTGATACTGCTGTGTTGGCACTACTGCAGTGTTACTGCTGTGTTGCCACTACTGCAGTGTTACTGCTGTGTTGTCACTACTGCAGTGTTACTGCTGTGTTGTCACTACTGCAGTCATACTGCAGTGTTGCCACTACTGCAGTGTTACTGCTGTGTTGTCACTACTGCAGTCATACTGCAGTGTTGTCACTACTGCAGTGTTACTGCTGTGTTGCCACTACTGCAGTGTTACTGCTGTGTTGTCACTACTGCAGTGTTACTGCTGTGTTGCCACAACTGCAGTGTTACTGCTGTGTTGTCACTACTGCAGTGTTACTGCTGTGTTGTCACTACTGCAGTGTTACTGCTGTGTTGTCACTACTGCAGTGTTACTGCTGTGTTGTCACTACTGCAGTGTTACTGCTGTGTTGTCACTACTGCAGTGATACTGCTGTGTTGGCACTACTGCAGTGTTACTGTTGTGTTGCCACTACTGCAGTGTTACTGCTGTGTTGTCACTACTGCAGTCATACTGCTGTGTTGTCACTACTGCAGTGTTACTGCTGTGTTGTCACTACTGCAGTGATACTGCTGTGTTGTCACTACTGCAGTGTTACTGCTGTGTTGTCACTACTGCAGTGTTACTGCTGTGTTGCCACTACTGCAGTGTTACTGCTGTGTTGCCACTACTGCAGTGTTACTGCTGTGTTGCCACTACTGCAGTGTTACTTCTGTATTACCACTACTGCAGTGTTACTGCTGTGTTGCCACTACTGCAGTGTTACTTCTGTATTACCACTACTGCAGTGTTACTGCTGTGTTGCCACTACTGCAGTGTTACTGCTGTGTTGCCACTACTTCAGTGTTACTGCTGTGTTGCCACTACTGCAGTGTTACTGCTGTGTTGCCACTACTGCAGTGTTACTTCTGTATTACCACTACTGCAGTGTTACTGCTGTGTTGCCACTACTGCAGTGTTACTTCTGTATTACCACTACTGCAGTGTTACTGCTGTGTTGTCACTACTGCAGTGTTACTGCTGTGTTGCCACTCTTGCAATGTTAGTGTTACAAGTATTGCCATTACTGCAGCAACACTGACACAAGTGTTACCAATACTGCAGGACCACCTCAGGCACTTCAGAAAAGCGTAAACAAGTATTACCATCGCTGCATGAATATTCATACTAGTGTTACCAATACTGCAGAAGCATGTACACCACTGTTACCACCTCTGTAGGAGAAAACCTACTCACTGTTACCACCTTCATTAATGCTCTCAGCGCAGCTTAGCTCACTGTTACCAATTCAACAGAACATTCTTATTACCAATTGGACACACCAATCCTTTTCAGTGTTACCAACTGCGCAACCTCTCCCTCCAGTGTACCAACTCAGCACCACCACCCTCACTCAATGTTACCAACCACGCAGAATTTACCCCCATTGTTACCACCTCCACACAACTTCCCTCACACAGTGTTACCAACTACACTACTCTCGTTTCGCTCTCTCCAGGAGCTTTTTCAAGCCGGTAACGGCTTGAAAAAGCTCCTGGAGAGCGAAACGTTGCCACAATAAAATGTCACATTAGTTGCATTTGTGTCCTTTTACTTAACATATTGTCGGTAATTCTACCTATATTATTACACTACTCTCATTGTTACCACCTCCGCACAACTACCCCTCGCTGCTCAGTGTTACCAACCGAGAAGAGCTTCCTTCCCTAGTGTTGCCATCTCAGCACAACCCTCGCCCAGTGTTGCCATCTCAGCACAACCCTCGCCCAGTGTTGCCATCTCAGCACAACCCTCGCCCAGTGTTGCCAGGAGGGGTGGAAGGCGTGATATAAGGCCGGTGGTGAGGAAAATACTGTCTCAGCACCATGATTCATGGGGCCGTATTTTAAACACGTTCCCCCATGATTCCGGAGAGAGTTTTCCCTTCATGGGAGAGGCCTTGATGCTGGCGAGGGTCTCTTGATCCATGGTGCTGGAACCAGCCCCCTTCCTTGGATCAAATCTCATTGCTTCCCATTCTCCAGCTCTGTTTAGCCCCTACAGGTTTGGAAATAAATGGTAAAAATACCGACACAATGGAAAGATAAACACATAAGCAGTATAATGTGATCCTTTATTGACAACGTTTCGCCCACGCAGTGGCCGAAAGGTTGTCAATAAAGGATCACATTATACTGCTTATGTGTTTATCTTTCCCTACAGGTTTAGCGTTTTCCTAAGAATATAATTAATAATATAAAATAAAAATGAAAATAAAACTATAAAAAATATTATAAATAAAATTAAAAAAATTTAATAATAATAATAATAATCCCAGTTTTTACGATTCATTAATTTTATATATATAAAAAAGTTAATTAACCCACAGAAATATTTTGAAAGTTGACAAAAATAAAAAAAATTGTCTACTAGATTGGCGCCCTAAACATGGATCCCTAAATTATGATTATTATTATTATCATTATCTAAATACATTAATAATTAAATACTGGGTATCAGTAAAGCCAACTCAGTGTTGTCCGTCAGTTGTGCAACACTGAGACAGTATTGTGTGTTAAGTTACACTGAGTGAATACTTTATGTATGATGAGCTAACTGGCTCCGTATAAACACAACACACTAAATCTCCTCTTGTGAAGGATAATTTTGTGAGGGAAGAGTTAATTTATGCTTTCAGGGGTTTGCCTCAAGTAGCTATCATAGGGGGAGATTGGAATTGTATTATTAGACTCAAGGATGTGGAACCGAGGGGTTCGGGGCAAGTTGTGAGGATCGTGAGGGAGGTTTTGTGTGCAGGGGGTGGTGGACGTAGTGGGAGGTGGGAATAACCTGGTGGAGTATACGTTTAGTAGGGGACAGTATGCAGCCCGTTTAGATAGGATATATGTGTCAAAAGTAGTGGCGGTGGAGAAAGTGGAATGCATAGATGTTGGTTTTTCGGACCATAAAGGTGTTTTGGCACAATTAGGGTGGGAGGGGGCAGTGCAGGTGTTTCAAAGTTATTGGAAGCTCAATGTAGGGATGTTGAAGAGGCTAGCGTGGCAGGTGGATTTTGAGGGGTGGTGGAAGGTTTTGTGGGGGGTCGGGGTATTGTTGGGGTGGCTAAGTGGTGGAATGAATGTGGGAAACTTGCCATTAAGGATTTTTTTGAAAAGGTGGGTAGGGAAGATGCGCGATATAGATTTGGGTATCAACGGTATTTAGAGGGTTATTGAGGGATGCTGGAGGTGGAGGGGGGGTAGGGAGTGGAGAGAGTTTGGAGGGTATTAAGGTAGCTTTAAGGGATATTCAGAATGATCGGTTTCAAGCGTTAAGAGTCAGGAGTGGCATGGATGAAGTGTTGTGGGGTGATAAGGCATCGGCGGTGGTTCTGAGGCAATTTCGTAGGAGGAGAGAAGGTATGACAATAGGGTCGTTGGAAGTTGAGGACAATTTGGGGGGGTATAAGAAGGGTAGGGTTTTAAGTACGACTGTAGCGATGAGTGGGTATGCGGAATTGTGGTATGAGAAAAAATTTATGAGGGAGGAGGGGGATGCTTGTATAGGGGAGGAAGTGTTAAGTAGCATAGAGGAGAGAGTGAGTGGTGAGGAGATGAGGGAGTTAGGTGGGGAAATTACTGAGGAGGAGGTTTGGGTGGCGGTAAAAGGACTACGTATGGGGAAGACACCAGGGATTGATGGTTTGCCTGGTGAGGTGTATGTAATGTATTGGGATGTGTTGAGAGAGGTTTTGGTAAAGGTTTTTAATGAAATGAGGGGGGGGAGGTGCTTGCAGAGTCAGTTAGACCCGGGGTGGTGGTGTTGGTCCCTAAACGTGAGGGACCTAGGGGACTTAAGGATTATAGAGTAATTGCTTTGATGTGCACAGATTATAAAATTTTCGCAAAGATTTTGGCAAATAGGCTTAAGAGGGTTTGAAGGGTTGGTTGCATGAGGGGCAATTTGGGATCCCAGGGAGGAGTATGAGAATGGGACATAGGAGGATTAAGGGTTTTATAGAAGATTGTGGTGAAGGAGGTGTGTTAGGTTTGGATTGGGCTATGGCTTATGATAGGGTGCATAGGGGAGCATTGTTGGAGATTATGAGGAGACAGGGTTTTGGTGAGGAAATAGTGGGTTGGGTTCGACTTATATATGCTGAGGCATTGCTTAAGGTACAAATTAATGGCAGGATTAGTTGGGCAGTAAGTATGGGTAGAGGTATTCGTCAGGGATGTCCTTTATCTCAGATCCTTTTGCGTTTTTGCAGGACCCTTTTTTTCGGTTGGTTGAGAAAGGGGAGCAAGGGAGGGGGGAGGGTGGGGGGTGCAGGGCTGAAATAATAGGTTACGTAGATGATACCACGTTGTTGGTAACATCTAGTGAATGTTTACGATGGATCAGTGATTTGGTGGTGAGGTTTGGTAAGGTGACGGGCATGAGTGTTAATAGGAGTAAATCGGTTTTGTTAGAGGTAGGAAGTTGGATAGGGGAGCGTTGGGGTACGGGAGGGATGGTCTTGCGTAGAGGAGTTGAAAGTTTGTGGTATAGTTTTTTGTGGTAATCTAGTAAGGGCAAGGGAGGTGAATTCTAGGGAGGTGGTAGATAAAGCTTTGGATAGGATGAAGGGTTGGGGGTGAAGGAGGTAACTTTATTACAAAGAGTTGTTGTGGTGAATGTATTAGTATACAGTAAGTTATGGTTTAGGGCGGCAGTTTTACCTTTGTTGGAGGGGGATGTTCGTAGGTTGGAAAAGGGAGTTTATAATTTTGTGTGGGGAAGGGGTAGGCATTGGTTAAATAAGGAGGTGGTGGAAACTAGAGTTCAATGTGGGGTTTGGGTTTGGTTCCTATAAGTTTGAGGCTGCGCTGTGTTTTTTTGAAACAGGATTTTCGTTTTACTGGGGGACTGGGGGTAGGCGCATAGGTGGGGTGATGAGGGAGGCGAGGAAGTGGTGGGGAGGTAGAGAGTTGGTGGGATGTGAGGGGTCCTTCGGTTCCTTATGGTGGTTCGGGATTCGGTAAAGGTGCGTGCGAGTAGGTTGGATAGGGTGGGTGTAGGGAAAGGGGTAGTGAGGGGAGAGGAATCTTTCCCTTTGTATGACTGGAAGAGTATTTGGTGGTGGTTTAGGAAGGTTAAGGTTCGTCCAAGTGTTCGGGAGGTGGGTTTTAAGTTTTTGCATGGGATTTTGGTAGCAAAGAGTCAGCTTTTATGATGGGTATGACAAATAATGGGAGTGTGATAAATGTGGGGAGTGGGAGACGGCATTTCATGTGGTGTATTTTTGTAGGGACATGGGAAAGGTGAGGGATTGGGTAGGGGGGGTGTTGAATTTGATTAGTGGGAGGGGTGTGTCCGTGTTGCGTGCTTTAAGTTTAGATTTGGGTGATTACTCGAAAAGTGTGCGCAGGGCATTGACGTACATTGTTTTGGATTATATTTTCTTGTTTTGGAGTATGAGGGGTTTGGAGGTGAGGGTGGTGGTTAAAGCTTTGGCTGCCCTAATTTTTAGAACGAAATGTAGGAATAGGGAGATTTATGGGGGGAGTTGGGAGAGTTTTTTCCGTCAGAGTATAGAGTTTTGACAGTGGAGGGGTTATTGAGGTTATATTAGTGTGGGTGGGGTGTTTGGTGATGTGTGGTAGGTGTAGGGAGGGGGTATAGCTGTAGTTCTTAGGGTGGGAGGGTTTTGGTTTCCTTCTGTTTTGGCTGTGTTCCTGTGGACATGAATGTGTGTTTGGTGTTATGCAAGAATCACGGTATGTTTTTATAAGGTTCTGTTTTAAGCCTTATGTGTTGAGATCTTGGTACGGTGTTTGAGGTAGTATAGGCCTCGGTTTGGTTTTGTTTACTTTACCCTGTGTGGTGAAGTGTTATGAGATGTTTGGTTTGTTGTATTGTCAAGTGTGAAAGGATGGAATGTGGGAAGTGGAAGTTTTTATGGATGGGTAAATATTTTGTAGCAATTAGAGTGAATGGTTTGTTGTATGTTGTTTGGAAGCCTTTATGTTTAGGGTTTAATGTACGGCTTCTATGTTGTGTATGACTGATAGTGATCAGTTGATCCTTTATTTTGTGAGAGCTTATAATGTTTTTTTGGCTCGGGTTGGGTGTGGGGTATGTTGTCACATTTTGTTGTTGGTTAAAGCCAATTTTTTTGGGTGTAATAACCAGGTGTGGTGGATGTGTTGTACTTTTAGGTTTATTGAGCAGATTTCATCTATTTTGTGGATTGGAGTTAAATTGTTTAGTGGCAAGTTGATAATAAGAATGTATAGCACTGTCATAAATAAATACACTTCTGGTGTCTGGTGCTCGTTTTGATGTTTGCTATTGTTTAATGTTTGGATAATATATTATGTTTTATGATGTTATTTAAAATTGTTAAAGAAAAGTTACGTTTTGAATGAGTTCATATTTTACTATGTAAATTTTGTTTGGTTTGTTATATTTGGTTCAAGGTATGTTAATAATGTATGTAAGTTTATGTTTAATAAAATATAAAAAAAAAAAAAAAAAAAAAAAATCTCCTCTCCAAGACACAACGTTGTGACGCAGCAGTCAACACCTGGATCAACCACAACAAACGTGAAATAGCAACAGTGACCATCAAACACCTGAGGTAGACACACTGCTTCTGGCACCAGAGTTATAGTTACGATGCTAGGCAGTGTAATGCCCGTGTGACCGGTGCTAGGCAGTGTAATGCCCGTGTGACCGGTGCTAGGCAGTGTAATGCCCGTGTGACCGGTGCTAGGCAGTGTAATGCCCGTGTGACCGGTGCTAGGCAGTGTAATGCCCGTGTGACCGGTGCTAGGCAGTGTAATGCCCGTGTGACCGGTGCTAGGCAGTGTAATGCCCGTGTGACCGGTGCTAGGCAGTGTAATGCCCGTGTGACCGGTGCTAGGCAGTGTAATGCCCGTGTGACCAGTGCTAGGCAGTGTAATGCCCGTGTGACCGGTGCTAGGCAGTGTAATGCCCGTGTGACCGGTGCTAGGCAGTGTAATGCCCGTGTGACCGGTGCTAGGCAGTGTAATGCCCGTGTGACCAGTGCTAGGCAGTGTAATGCCCGTGTGACCGGTGCTAGGCAGTGTAATGCCCGTGTGACCGGTGCTAGGCAGTGTAATGCCCATGTGACCGGTGCTAGGCAGTGTAATGCCCGTGTGACCTGACTGTGACAGATAACCAACAAAGTAGACTTATCTAGATCCAAACTCTGGACAGAAAGTTATCATGAGAGCAGAATCCTACAACCATCCACAAGACACTTATGAACCTGACATAAGATCCTTGTGAGTTAAAATTCACAAGTCTAATACACTATCTAACTCGCCGCCAGAGATATTTAAGGATATTCAAAATCACATAAGAAGTCTTGGAAGCGAAGGAAAGGGAATAAATCAACCAATCAGCAGCAGACCCAGAGAGAGAGAGAGAGATGAATAAAATGGTTCACTCACATTAATATTATACGTTCATGGTGTCACACAATAATGACACAGGCGTAACACAGGAGAGAAGGCCATGCCGCCTTCTGGGCTCAGCCAATAACAAAAAGCGTGGGAAAGTCGAATCCCAGCTTGCATTTTGTGACCCTGGAAACTTGTCATGTTCATAACTCTGTCAATTAAATAAACTACACACACACACACACACACACACACACACACACACATATATATATATATATATATATATATATATATATATATATATATATATATATATATATATATATATATATATATATATATATATATATATATATATATATATTGCTTTGTTGACAACATTTAGGCTGGTGTCTTTCACTGCCAGGTACAACGCACCTTTTTCAGTGTACGTAATATGGGGTGCCTGTCCTGAAGTGTTTTGTTGGTGGTCGCATTACGTTATCGCTGCTCGGCATTGTTCCTAACATTGCCTTATTGTTGTTTGGTGCCAGAGTTGTGCTACCAGCGCCAGTCAATAGTTTGGTGACGTCGGATACATTGCGTGCTCTGCCTAGACTTACTCTGCAACGTTCCTGTTGTTGTTATCGGTGTGTTGCTCAGCCTACTGCCGTTGAATATCATTGTCACTTAACTGCTCTGCAGCTTCGTGAATTAATATGCAACATGTTAATGTCTATTCCATCAACTATGGCTTCATCTGGTGTGTCTGATGCACTGGAAGTTTGTAATGGTGGCGACTGTACCAATAAGCCTTTGACTGGCAATACGCCTGTTAAGGCAACAGGCCAGGTCAGACTCAGGGCGAATCTACTCCTCTTTTGCTGGAATCAGCAAAGCTCACTATAGAACAGACTAAGGAGCAGCGTACTATTGCCGAGGAGGACTATGAGAGAGAGGAGGCAGCATCGTCGTACTTATGATTAGGTGTATTATTGTATATCAGCGAAATATAGACACAGGTTAAGCTGAACAGACGTCAACCTGGACAGTCTTTGGCAGATTTTGCTAGAGAGTAATCAAAAATCTTCTCCAAGTGGTACAGAACAGCGAGTGTCACTGACTTTAGTGATCTTGTGCACATGACGTTGTGTTATAACATTTTAGAGACTATTATTCCAGTTCGTGTGTGTTTTAGAACATCGAGTTTTAACAGTGATTGACTTTTAAGAAATACAGGATCCTTACAGAGAGAGTACATATCTTTCTCCTGTCAGTACTCTGGTGATGAAGGCAATGAGGGGGGAAAAAAGTCCTCCAGGTGATTCAAAGAGTGACACTCTGGGTGATCAACGTCCTGGGAAGTGTCGGCACTGCCACAGAATCGATCATGCTATCACCAACTGTTTCAAACTCCAGAGGAAGTCTTCGGGAAGTGGTAAGTTTGGGAACAATGGTAAGTCCAGTAATCAGAAATCCATAGGTAACATTTCACTTGTAGTAAACACTAGTGTTTACTAGGATAGGCGGAGGAGAGAGAGATACATGATAATATATACTTGGAAAGTACTTGAGGGCCTGGTCCCAAATCTGCACACTGCCATAACAACATACTGGAGTGAGAGATATGGGAGAAAGTGTAAAATAAACCCAGTGAGGAGCAGGGGTGCGGTGGGGACAATACGGGAGCACTGTATTAACATTCGGGGTCCCAGACTATTCAACATCTTACCAGAAGATATCCGAAACATCGCTGGAACCAGTGTAGAAGCCTTTAAGAGGAAACTGGACAAATATCTTCACCAGGTGCCAGATCAACCAGGCTGTGATGGATATGTGGGGCAGTGGGCCTCCAGCAGCAACAGCCTGGTTGACCAGGCAAGCACCAGACGAGCCTGGCCCATGGCCGGGCTCAGAGAGTAGATACTCTCGAAACTCTTCAAAGGTATATCAAAGGTAAGGTAAGGTGACTGTTACCGGCTTTAGCAATACTGGTACTTACCGTCTTTGTTGTTGAGACATGTTGAACTCCCACTCAGAACACACCTATAGCAACCAAAACATACTGTTGGAGGCGCATGGTTGGGTAGTAATCTCCCGGCGGTCACATTGGGTAGTAATCTCCTTGTGGTCACATTGGGTAGTAATCTCCCGGCGGTTACATTGGGTAGTAATCTCCCGGCGGTCACATTGGGTAGTAATCTCCCGGCGGTCACATTGGGTAGTAATCTCCCGGCGGTCACATTGGGTAGTAATCTCCTTGTGGTCACATTGGGTAGTAATCTCCCGGCGGTTACATTGGGTAGTAATCTCCCGGCGGTCACATTGGGTAGTAATCTCCCGGCGGTCACATTGGGTAGTAATCTCCCTGCGGTCACATTGGGTAGTAATCTCCCTGCGGTCACATTGGGTAGTAATCTCCCTGCGGTCACATTGGGTAGTAATCTCCCGGCGGTCACATTGGATATATGTTGGCTCAGAACGTTATTAAAGGGTATTTCCCAAGAAAGATGCATTACTCCTTACTGGTGACGATGTCCTCTCTTGTAGGTCGTGTCCTGGCACGGTAGTGGACATCGTAAGCTCTGCTCCTGAACTAGTTCCAGTAATAGCCCCAACACGGGTTATGTGCAAGGAAAAAAATCTGGTGAGAATGCTGACCTTTCCCAGGAGAGGTATGGGGGTTGGGAGAGCCGAGGTATGGGGGTGGGGAGAGCCGAGGTATGGGGGTGGGGAGAGCCGAGGTATGGGGGTGGGGAGAGCCAGACATTGGGTTGGACAATGTGTTTTGCGGTCGTACCTGCAGCTAGCCCGGGCCTCCCAATTTAAGAGGAAACTGCCATGGTTAACAATTTCTGTACGTGGGTGACAGGACGCTCACGCTATCATGCCCGACAAAATGACCTGCAGGAAAGGTCAGCAGTTTGCCCTGACTTCTGCCTCAGTGGTGACCAAAGATGAAGGTGATATCGTATCGTGGTGTATTGTGGTGTATTTGTTGTTGATCGAACTTACCTACCAGCCTACCTAGCAACCTACCTACCAGCCTACCTAGCAACCTACCTACCTACCTTCTTACCTACCAACCTACCTACCAGCCTACCTAGCAACCTACCTACCACCTTCTTACCTACTAACCTCCCCTACCTAGCCTCACCTAGCACTTCTTACCTCTACCAGCCACCTAGCAACCTACCACCTCCTTCTTCCCTCCAACCTACCTACCAGCCTACCTAGACAACCTACCTACCTACCTTCTTACCTAGCTAACCTACCTACCAGCCTACCTAGCAACCTACCTACCTACCTTCTTACCTACCAACCTACCTACCAGCCTACCTAGCAACTACCTCCTTCTACCTCCACCTACCTCCAGCCTCCTAGCAACCTCCTACCTACCTGCTCTTACCTAGCAACCTACCTACCAGCCTACCTAGCAACCTACCTACCTACCTTCTTACCTACTAACCTACCTACCAGCCTACCTAGCAACCTAGCCTACCTACCTTCTTACCTAGCAACCTACCTACCAGCCTACCTAGCAACCTACCTCAGCCTACCTTCTTACCTACCAACCTACCTACCAGCCTACCTAGCAACCTACCTACCTACCTTCTACCTACTAATCTACCTACCAGCCTACCTAGCAACCTACCTACCTACCTTCTTACCTACCAACCTACCCTACCAGCCTACCTAGCAACCTACCCACCGCCTACCTTCTTACCTACACACCTACCTACCAGCCTACCTAGCAACCTCACCTACCTACCTTCTTACCTACCAACCTACCTACCAGCCTACCTACAACCACCTACCTACCTTCTTACCTACCAACCTACCTCCAGCCTACCTAGCAACCTACCTACCTACCTTCTTACCTACTAACCTACCTACCAGCCTACCTAGCAACCTACCTACCTACCTTCTTACCTACCAACCTACCTACCAGCCTACCTAGCAACCTACCTACCTACCTTCTTACCTACCAACCTACCTACCAGCCTACCTAGCAACCTACCTACCTACCTTCTTACCTACCAACCTACCTACCAGCCTACCTAGCAACCTACCTACCTACCTTCTTACCTAGCAACCTACCTACCAGCCTACCTAGCAACCTACCTACCTACCTTCTTACCTACCAACCTACCTACCAACCTACCTTCTTACCTTCCAACCTACCTACGAGCCTACGTTCCTACCTACCAACCTACCTTCTTACCTACCAACCTACCTACCAGCCTACCTTCCTACCTACCAACCTACCTACCAGCCTACCTTCCTACCTACCAACCTACCTACCAACCTACCATCCTACTTACCTTCTTACCTACCAGCCTACCTTCTTACCTACCAGCCTACCTTCTTACCTACCAAATACCTACCAGCCTACCTTCTTACCTACCAACCAACCTACCTACCAACCTACCTACCAACCTACCATCCTACCTATCTTCTTACCTACCAGCCTACCTTCTTACCTACCAGCCTACCTTCTTACCTACCAACCTACCTACCAGAAGGCATTGGCTATATAATAAAGAAGCTATTGCCTCCCCCCCCGTACCATTACCCCCCCTGCCCTGTTCGTTAATCACTACTCCCTTTCCCTACCCCTCTCTCCCCAACCCCTCTCTTCCCCTGTCAACTCGTGGCATGAGAACATGACAGGGTGATTACCACCATAGTAGCCATCACTGCTCCCGCGAGCTTTTGATACCGCAAACACGTACTGTGTTGCACACGAAACCAGCACACGCACACGCACACGCACACAC